>JABXWE010018495.1:0-24079 GCA_014611495.1 Limonius californicus | reverse complement strand
CCAGACCAGGAGTTATTCTGGTTGCACCGTAATCTTCTTCCCGGCTACCGGCTATTCATACACCGAACCGCCTGCAACTCCGTAGATCAGTTATTGGCGGCGGTCAAGGAGTATGAAGACATCCGCCAGCCCACGCCAGTCAACGTCGTCACCGCACCAATCAAGCCTTCACCACCGGTACCGTCCAACCAACCCGTTTTCCGGAAAGAAGAACCGAAACCGGCAAGGAAGCCCAGTGGATATGCTTCCACGTCTAACGAAGTACCGACCACATCAAACCCAGAAAAGACCGAGAACGTTTGTTGGCGTTGCGGCCAGACCGGTCACTACCGACAGCAGTGTAGGAACCCGAGAATTCTGTTCTGCTCCAGATGTGGGACCAAAGGAGTGTTCTCCCGAGACTGTAAGTGTCAGCAGCCGGGAAACGAGAAAGGAGCCACTCAGTAAGGAGGCCTGAACCGCTCCCGACCCAAACCGCCTCCACATTAGGGGACAACCGTCCATACCTGGCTATTGTAATAGGCAATTACACGTTTTCAGCTCTCGTAGATACCGGAGCCGTATTATCCTATATAGGTTCCAAAGTAGCCGACATCTGCAAGCAGCTGAAGATTCCTGAGCAACAGCCGCGTACCCGAAGAGCTACCGTATTAAATGGTCAAACCGTGCGCGTGCAAGGCGCGTATTGCATTCCAGTCCAAGTCGACCAACAGAAGAGGACACATCCGTTCCAGTACATACCCAGTATGGTGTCCGACGTTCTGCTAGGAATGGACTTCCTGAAATCCATGAAGTTCCATATCAACCTGGCTACCGGAAATGTGTTCCTAGAAAACCGCATAGTGTCCGTGAAGAGGGACAGTGCCGTGACCGTGGGAATGATCCAGGAAGTATCCACGTCATTGACCGCCCTCACCAACCAAGAAGAGCGCCGGCTCGCCGAATTCCTAGACACCGAGTTACCCCTGTTTGAAGGTATTAAGGGTCCTACGCAGAGGGTAGCACATCAAATCCGTTTGACACAACAGACACCGATTAAGCAGCGATACCGCCCCCAGAATCCCCGAATGCAGGAGATCATCAACACCGAAGTTGACCGAATGCTCGAGGAGGGGATAATCGAACCGTCCAACAGCCCATGGAGTTCCCCCATCGTTATGGTACAGAAGAAGGATGGAAAACCGAGGTTCTGCATCGACTTCCGTAAGATCAACGAGGTGTCGGTCAAGGACGCCTATCCGCTCCCGTTTATCAACGCCATCCTAGACAAATTGAGACAAGCCCGTTACGTTTCCAGCATCGACCTCAAACAGGGTTACTGGCAGATACCGCTGACCGAAGACAGCAAACCGATAACAGCTTTCACCGTTGGGGGCAAGGGTTTGTTTCAGTTCCGTGTGATGCCGTTCGGGTTACACTCAGCAGGATCTACGTTCCAGCGTCTATTGGACACCATCATCGGACCCGAGATGGAACCGAAGGCATTCGCCTACCTAGATGACATCATCGTCTTGGGAAAGAGTTTTGACGAACACCTAGACAACCTGCGGGAAGTATTCCACCGTCTGCGAGCAGCGAATCTCAAGCTCAACCCCGAGAAGTGCGAATTTTGCCGTAAGTCTCTAAAGTACCTAGGGCACATCGTCAGCGAGGAGGGGATACACACCGATCCTGAGAAAGTGGAAGCTGTCCGAAATATACCTGCCCCTAAAAACGTTCGAGGTTTGAGACGCTTTCTGGGGATAGCTTCCTGGTACCGCCGTTTTGTACCGTTGTTTTCAGAAATTGTAGCCCCGCTCACCAAGCTGCTCCGCAAGCAGCAACGTTGGACTTGGACCGAGGTCCAAGAGGAGGCCTTCAACAAATTGAAGACCTGCCTCACCGAAGCTCCAGTCCTTGCTTGTCCAGATTTCACCAGACCGTTCGTCCTGCAAACCGACGCTTCCGGACACGGCCTAGGGGCCGCGCTTACCCAGAACACCGCCAGCGGTGACCAGATCATCGCTTACGCCAGCCGCACGTTGTCCCCAGCCGAGAAGAATTACTCCGTTACCGAGAAGGAGTGTCTAGCTATCGTCTGGGTAATCGAGAAGATGAGGCCGTACCTGGAAGGCTACCGGTTCACCGTGATATCCGACCACCAGTCTCTCCGCTGGCTTCACTCCATTAAGAGCCCTGCAGGAAGGTTAGCCCGATGGAGTATTTTCCTTCAACAATATGATTTTGAAATCAGATACCGGAAGGGAGTACTTAACCGCGTAGCAGACGCTTTATCCCGGGAACCGTTGCCAACTGCAGAAGCGACTACCGATCCCGAATTATGTGCTATTGACATACCGGATTGCGCATGGTATAAGCGCAAATATGAAGAAGTCACCCAGAGACCGGACAACTTCCCCGATTACACCATCCGAGGCGACAGGCTATACCGACACTTCTATGACAACAGCCTGAAAGACGACGAGTTCACCGATCCTTGGAAGCTGTGCGTACCGACTCCACTGCGCCAAAGAGTGCTACAGGAGAACCACGACGTTCCAACCGCCGGACATATGGGCATCGCAAAAACCATTGCCCGGGTAGCCAAGCAGTACTACTGGCCAGGGATGTTCCGCGAAGTGGCAAAGTATGTGAAGAGGTGTATAACCTGCCAACGCTATAAAATTTTGCAGCAGCAACCACCTGGACACATGCAGCCTTCCGCCAACCGCCAGCCGTGGGAGACCGTAAGCACCGATTTGGTAGGACCATTACCGAGGTCTTCGAAGGGGAACTGCTACCTTGCAGTGTTTCAAGACCGGTTCACTAAGTGGGTGCAGTGCAAGGCCATCCGTAAGGCGTCCGCTCAAGCCGTTAGCAAAGCGTTATTCGAGGAAATCCTCACCCGATTTGGAACTCCTCGAACCGTCATCACCGACAACGGCACCCAGTACAGCAGCAGTACCTTCCGTCAGCTCCTGAAAGAGTTTGGAATTGACCACCGTTTTACACCGCCGTATACTCCGCAAGCAAACCCCGTTGAGCGTACTAACAAGACCCTGAAGACAATGATCGCCCAGTACTGCGAAGATAATCAACGTAAGTGGGATCAACACCTGCCCGAATTTATGTTCGCCATAAATACCGCGAAACATGAGTCCACCGGCTTCACACCCGCGTTCCTGAATTTCGGAAGAGAGCTGGAACTACCGAACACTCTCCGCCGAGAATTAGAGGGACCCAAAGACGACACCGACCCAGAAAGCGACACCGTCCCCGAAAATCACCAGACTCGACTCCGCAAGTTACAAGAAGTGTTCGAGCTAGTCCGCGTAAACCTAGCGAGAGCATTCACCGCACAAGGGCATCACTACAACCTACGCCGAAGAGATTGGAGGTGCCACGTAGGAGACCGAGTCATGAAGAAGGAACATCATTTGTCCTCAGCAGCTCAAGGCTTCGCAGCCAAGTTAGCGCCCAAGTACTCTGGTCCCTATACCGTAACCAAAGTCCTTTCCCCTGTGGTGTATCAACTAAAAGATGCAGCAGGAAAGCGGATCCCGCGAGTTCATATCAAAGATCTCAAACCCGCCCATTTGTAAACACACCGACCGACACCGAATTTCTAACCGTCTGTTTTAGCTCACAACGAAGAAACCAGACGAACCGATACCGGAAGCCCAGGTATGCTCCGACCCCGAGCCTGATGGATTCCACGACGAAGAGTTCTTCGCCGAGGTCCAACGCCTGATAACCGAGGAACGACCCGCCGAGGAGCACGTGCCTAGTACTGACGAGGCTTCGCTCCTGGACCCGTTCGTCCTAGCAGCGTACGCTCCCCCGGAGCGCCGCATCCCCGTATGGGCAGGGACCGTATGCTGGAGGTGTGGCCAGAGCGGCCATTACCGCGAGAGATGTCGCCGTCCCCGAGTCCTGTTCTGCTCCCGATGCGGAAGGATGGGAAGGATGTCCAGGGCCTGCTCATGCAGCGCACCGACCACCGCCAACCCTGCCGTTCCGGCATCAAACATTGTGGTGGTATGTGACCGCGGAGTGCAGTGCGAACTATTAAAAAGTGCTTGACGCTCAGTTAAGTGTAGTAGAGACCCCCGAAAAAGATAAATCTTTTTCTTTCCGAAGTAGGAGGGGTGTGTAACGAAGCGTTACTATTTTTTTATGTTTTTTTTTTATTTAGAACTCCGTTTAATTTGTTGACATGCCATTTACCGTTTAGAAATTCGTTAGATTGATTTTTATTAGTATTATTGTGTACCGACCGATGATTTTCCGAATGCACCCCGTATTATTTATATATTCACCGAAATAGGTGAATGTAATTGCTAACCGTTGATTTAATTTACGTTTCATAGCCGCTTAAGGTAATTTGTTTATTATGTGCCGTATCACCGCATGTTGCATTATTGTTATGCTTATCAGAGGCTGTTTTGATTAGATTTCAAACACCGTTTATTTTATTTGCTTTCGTTTTAGGAATGTTTATTGATTTATTTGAATACGTTTATGTGCCGTTAGATTTATATTTAGAACCGAATAAGATAATTTATTTATTGTACGCCGTTTGGCAATTTTATAAATTTATATTTTGGTTTGTTAGCAGGAATAGCTTCCGTTTTATTTTGTACCGATTATTAGAGTTGTGTTTGATTGCCGGTAGCATTTTTATATGATTATTTGACTGTACTAATCACGTCCGAAACCCATAATTTGGTTTATTTGACTTGCATTTACGCTCGAAAATCTGATAATCGCTTCTTCGGCGTAAAGGCAGTGGGGCACCGCGTCGTATCCCACTCTTGGCTAAAATGCGTGAATTGAACCGAATTTAGTAAATACCGTTAGCCGGCGGGTATAAATACAGCCCTTCGAGCATTAAACAGTCAGTTCTTACACTCGACCCAGCTCTTCTAGAAGACCAGCCGACCAGAGAAGGAATCAAGGTACAATCCAACCCCGAGGCACCGTTTGGGTAAGGACTTGTATTATTTCGGCATTGTTTTGATTTCAATCATTTTTGTATACCGTTCTCTCTCTCTCTCCCTCTCGCACTCTCTCTTTTTCCACCAACCGACCCCGCACCTTTCCCTCCTTACGGAGTTCACCACCGCTGCGACTGTCCTGAGGTGGTGTTTCTCCGATCCCGTCTCTCTCTCTCCGCCTTACGGCTGCGCTTGACCTGACGTAAGTTTCCCTACGGAATTCACCATCGCTGCGACTGTCCTGAGGTGGTGTTTTTCCGATCCCGTCTCTCTCTCTCCGCCTTACGGCTGCGCTTGACCTGACGTAAGTTTCCCTACGGAATTCACCATCGCTGCGACTGTCCTGAGGTGGTGTTTTTCCGATCCCGTTTCTCTCTCTCCCCTTACGGCTGCGCTTGACCTGACGTAAGTTTTCCTTACGGAGTTCACCATCGCTGCGACTGTCCTGAGGTGGTGTTTCTCCGATCCCGTTTCTCTCTCTCCCCCTTACGGCTGCGCTTGCCCTGACGTAAGGTTTCTTCCGGAGTGCACCGTCGCTGCGTCTGTCCTGAGGCGGTGTATTCCACCTTATTTTTCTCATCTTGTTAAAGAGAGAGAACCGTTTGTAGTCCGTTCATACCGGGGGTTTGAACCACCAGTTGCCGAAGTATACGAGCTCCTATCTCACATAGCAGCGTCCTCGTCTGGCAGCTACTGTGCAACTTCCGTACTGTTGTCATAGTAGCTACCGTATTTTGCTACCGTATTTTGCTACCGTATTGCTACCATATTTTGCTACCGTATTGCTACCGTATTTTTGCTACTGTTTGCTACCGTATTTTTGTTACTGTTTGCTACCGTATTTGCTACCGTATTTTTTTGCTACCGTATGCTACCGAATTGCTACTGTATCTGATACCATTTGTTTGTTATTGTTGTTGTGAATGTATGCCTAACTGCCAAATATATGTATTAAACCTTCCTGTTTTGATCATTTACCAACCGAGCAGACTTAGGTGCTTAAGACCGCTTCTCGAGAGTGCAGGTAAATAAAACAGACCCCTGGACACCGACGTCTTCAACTGCAGTTACCCAGGTCTTCGTTATCCATCCCAGGATTACGAAGCTGTTCCGGAAGAGTAAACTTCGTAACAAATCTGGCGCCCGAGGCAATCTCCGCAATTGCACGTAATAAGCAGACGTGCAATTGACTCCGTTAAGCCGTGTATAAGTAAAGAGCGTCACACTACATACGCATCTTCTAAAAGATGTATTAAATCTTTTTTTATATTAATACATTTCTCCATTTAAACTGCCCTCCAGGAAATGGGGACCAACAATAGAGTTGTAAACGACATTACATCACAAATTTACAGTTAAAATTCATTGAAGTGTGCTTACCAAATCCAGTGTGGGTTATCTTGTAAATAAAGATGGTAATTATGTCTATTTATATACCCATTGTTATTAAACGTCGCTTGGTCAGAAACTAGTTGATCAGCAGTACCTTGTTTTCTTAAAAATTGGCAAAAATTCATTCAACGTGGGTAATCATCTTCACTAAGATGTTGCACTAATGTGACGGGGTAAGGTTGAAACCGGTTTGGTTTTAAAATGTTAAATACTAAACTTTGGCTGAAACCTACAGTTCTTGCAACTGCTCGTTGACTTGTATAGAGATTACCAGTTACTTGTTCTAAGACTGCCGCTTCAACTTCCACAGTTGTGATATGTCGTTGTTTCCCCTTTGGTTTGGAAAGCTGTCAATATTCCCCAAATTTCTTTCCAAACGCCTAAAGACATTACGTGGTGGAAGGGGTAGCCAAGTATCTTTGTGCATATCGTCTTCCTGCAAAGTCCACTGTCCCTCTGCATTCTCCCAAAATCAACAACATGCATTTTCTTGCTATTAGAATGCATTGATTGTTACTACCACAAGAATCTACACAAATCAACAATTTTGTATAGAGTTTTGTTAAGTTTTGACAAATCAGTAGTTTACATTTGCCTGTCTAAGTGGCTCTTAGAGTAAAAACACGTGAGAAGTGATCGAGATGAAATATATTTACTTCCAGAATTCTTCTAAGTTACGTTCCGAATACCGAAATTTGTTCTTAGATTTCTTTTACTTGCACGGGGATTTTCATTCTTTGCCTCTAGTACAGCTAGTTCTCCGTAACAAATTTTCTTTCGTGTCTTAAAAAATTTCACAGCGTCTGAATATGTTTTCAGACGGTGGTCTTTCAGTTGGATGGCGCTTGCTATATAAATTGCGGGCTGCAACTGCATTTTCGCTGCATTCACCAGAAACGAAATTGATATTTTATTGAAGACATCTTACTTACAATTTAAATAAACTGACACATCGGGATAATATTGTAATTGAATCAAATTAAAATAAAAGTCAATTTAGTGACTATGCTAAATGTATGTTAGGTTGTGCCAACCATTTTTAAGGGGGAATAACGTAGCTAGACCACACTGTATATAACTTATAGTTTATTTGAAAATCCAATTTGTACAGTTTGAAACCATGTAGGTCAATATTAAGTTGTTAAATTTTTAATATTTTTCTTTAGTTAAAATTGATAAAGTTATGGGAAAGAGCGTTAGATTTATTTAGTATCAGCCAGGTTACCCGAGGGGCAGAGGTTCTCAAAATATTCAAGCTAAAAGCATCGTAAATGCATACAAAACACTACTCGACACCCCTTCTAGTCTATTATAATTAAACTGCACAGCAGATCTTGTAATTTAGTTTTATTGCTGGTTTGTGAATTAACTTCATTGTATGTCACTAATTCATATTTCTGGTTAGTGAACGTACTCGTAAAACACAATCCAGTAGATAAATCCGGAGAATGAGTGGGTCACGTAATATAACCACATAAGCGACTCAGTACAATATGCAACTGAACTTATCGAAATCTAAATTAAGTTATATTATCATAATTGTTTAAAATGTATGTTCTAAAAATTAAGAACGTTTGATGTAATATAAAATTTAAGTTCGCGAAGAATTCATTGATTTACTATAATTTTATTTTAAACGAAGTTAGTTATTTGTGAGGTTAGTTGCGTATTTTGTTGATTTGATTTTAGTTATATAGTTATAGAGGAAACCGATTTCTTACAGCACAAGTCAAGTCTATTTTTTTCAGTAAACATATCTTAAAACTAATATACATGAATAAAAATATTCAACCTGAAAGGATTTGAAAGTTACAGAATTATATGAACCGTACAGTGACTTCGGCAAGGTGATAGTTTGTTAAAAAGCAACAATGATGTTAAAGGATGTACGAAACATTTGAAATTAAATTTGCATTTGGCATCCCTGTTTTCAGAATACTGAATATTTTTAACGTTATTCTATGTATGAAATGCTTCTAATATGCGAAATAGTATTATTTTTATGTTCAGGGTGTATAAACTTCCATCCCACCTAATGTTATAGTTCAGAATTTAAAAATTACCGACGAATTTATAACAAAACGGTGGAAATGTTTGAGCAACAAATGTCCACAATTGTAATAAATGTTCAAATTTCAAATATGCAACCCAAAGCACAGCTTACTGATAGCCTGTTTGTCCCAGTGCTAGACATCGGCCTCTTCTCTGCCACGTGTTTCTCCTCAGCGCTAAGGTAGAAACACGGGGGACCTACAGTTTAACGTCGAATTCGAACGACAGAAATTCCATAGAAAGTTTACAGCATTAAGATCCCACGGGTGCAAGCCGGATTGGGAAATTGTGTGTGGTGGGTTGCAGATAAGGCTTTTATAAATCTGCACCTTAATACAGACGGCTCTCTAAATAATGGAAAAATGGTGTAGTGCTCAGTCCGTCTCTGTCAACCCCTTCAAGATAGAAATGATACTTTTCACGAAGAAATGGAAGGTAGGACCCTTACGTTCACCTCTACTATTTGACACTTCTCTCAGATTTTCTTCTTCTTCATCTTAAGGTGCCGTTTTCTTTGGAAGGTTGGCGATTATCATGATTGTTTGCGTTTTGTTAACTGCTGCTCTGAAAATTTGGTTTGTTGAGCAATTAAACCATTCTCTTAAGTGCGAAGCCATGACATTCTTCTTCGCCCAACACTACGTTTTTTACTTTTCAGATAATGTCAAATATCTGGGAGATATTTTTGGCAAACAGCTGAATTGGGAGAAACATTACCTTGTGGCTGTATACTGCCGTGATTAGATCTATGCTATGTTATGGTGCATTTGTTTGGTTGCCCAGTCAGACAAGTTACGGCGGCGACCAAACTAGGACATGTGCAACGTCTTCTACCACTTGTCCTTTTTGTGGAGGAAGTAGCTGTGAGGACGGTTTTGAAGCTGCGCCATAAGGGTCTGTGACACATAGCAGGCAGGGGAGACATACCTGCATCCTGGATGAGGCAGTCGTTAAGACCCCTTTTCTAGACGAAACGGTAGACTACCTCCCTTCACAATATGCCTACAATAGACACTTCATTGTTTATGTCAACGCTGAGCCAACCCAGCATATGGACATATCCATCTTTACCGACAGATCTAAAACAAGGCATGGAACGGAGTCTTCTCCGATGACCTAAACGTAAGCCACGTTATACCACTACGCAAAATTGCTACTGACTTCCAAGCGGAGGTAGTGGGAATAATGCATGGTCCAAATGCAATTCTTGAACGACGGATCAAGAATCAACGTATAGGTATCTACAGTGACAACAGAGTCGCTCTACTAGCCCTGAGTAGTTGTAAAATTACTTCAGAAGTGCAGTGCCGTGAAGCTCTCGACGATAGCTCAAAAGATAATGTCATTTCCGTTATATGGGTGAAACAACATGACGGAAACTAAGGCGATGAGGACGCTGATGAGACTGCGAGACTAGTCTCCGAACACCCTCTTTGGGGACCAGAACCCGTTATTCCTATATCCCTTAGGACATTAAGCATTATGCTATACCAAGAAACTCTTAAAATCTTCACACGAAGATGGGTAAGCATTGAAAGTTGTCTTACTGCATCCCCGCCCAAGACAGTCAAATATTGCGTGCAACTGTCCCAAACAGCCTTGTTGACTATATCAGCAGGGTTGGGGGGCGGGCAGCCGCCGCCTCCTGTAAAAGACCAGGCTCCGTGAACCGAGAAAAAAGCTATGGTGCTTAAGGACTAGCGAAGCCAAGGAGTAAGTCCCAAAAGAACCTGTGACTAGTTGTAGGTATCTTATCTGGACAGTGCACCTTAAATCCACACTTGCACAAGATGGGATTAGCGGACAGCCCAACCTGTCGCGGATGCAACGTCCTGTGTCACTGTCCAGCTGTAGCAACAATCATACGATCCATGTTAGGACACTTCTGGCCTGATACGGTCGAAATCAGCAACGCCCCAGCTGCGGATGTCCTCAAGTACTGCATCCAAGGGATTAGATGGCATGGGTGATGCTCAAATTGGGGAGGTGCTGGGGAGGCAGCGCAATGCGCCCACCTACGTGGCCTAAGTGCACGTGGGGTAACTCACCCTCCCAAACCTTACAATGACAATAACAATGGCAATGACAAACCTGCACAATAATTCTTAGGTTTCGAACCCCAGCCAAAGTCAACGGTTGACTGAGAAAGCGAGCGCTCTACCAATTGAGCTACCACCTTGAATAATAATAGAATTATAATGAAAGGACATAGCTGATTGAAACTTACAAAAACGTATCGTACATGTTAGTTAAATTCCTAACAAAATTTTGCTTCTGATTGGTTTGTTAGCAGCTGCTGAGCACCAGCCTCTTCTCTACCACGTGCTTCTCTTCAGTTAATGTCAAATTCGAATGAGGACATTTATAGAGAAGGGTTTTGTTGTTGTAACACCGATTCCAAGCCTGTCTGTCAACTGAGTTACTATCACACTTCGTTAGTTAGTTAGGTACTACTATAAATAAATATATATTCACCTTGCAGATACATATATATTCGTTAATTTAAGATATCTTTTATTAAATTACCTACGTTACTTTGTCAATTCAATACACACTGTATTAATGGTATACATAAAGAGAAATAACATTATATTTACAGTTCCCATTTATTATTCTACGCGCTTGAAAGCAATGCTTGCTACTAATTACAAATATGATCGCGTTCCTTGAAACTGACCCACATTTGAGGCATTTAGGTATTTATTACAATCTGACTTGATAAACTTGACAGTTTCACTTAATTTAGCAGCCAAGAGGGTCACCTGACTTGAGCACTGCACAGACTTTACTGGTAGGTATTTAAGCACGTAGTTAGAAATACTAGCCGGATTACTTTGTCAGCTATTTACATGATGCTTAACACATCGCGTTGGTAAGTTTAATATGACATGCAACTCAAAGTACAAATTCTAATAAGACTTGCTTGTTATATCAGCAGCAACGTATACTTCCACCGTTAATGTTGACGTTCCGCTATTAGGATTACAGGGAAATACAAAATGGCCAAAAAGAAACTCAAATGAGGTTGCCGTTGGGACCAAATTTCCGTGTCTTATGTGAGGCTGTTAGCGATTACCAGTATTTTACGTTTAAAGTTATCTTTCGGGCCTGGAAAGTATGAATGTTTATTTTTTAGTTGCTCTGCACAATTAAACAGCAAGTAATAACAATAATTCGTATGTTTACGATAGAACCTAAAATTTTCAGGTTGCGCTAGCGCTTCTGCCCTAGCAACTACCACTCTAGTGGTAGCCGGGACCGACGATTTTGAGGTGACCTCTGAAGTACGGCCGGTCGCGGTTATTGCACAATTTTAGTACTGATCTGAACCCGCATTGCTTAACTTTGGCGACCGTTTAACTGACCAACAGCGTTTTGGTATGCGAGACAGCAAATGAAGTAGCAGAAATCTGTTACTGGTACCAACATTGATAAAATTAACCTATTAATACATCAAAAAGCGTATACTTTAAGACAAAATATTGTTTGGTTGTATTTTGTGTAGCCACTTTTTAGAAAGTCAAGGAAAAGTATACAGGGGGTACTTTATCTTGTAACATGTACGTAGGCTACACACATTACAGCTATTTGTATTCTATAGGTATTTTTCACATTGTTTAAATAAATAAATCAATATGCAATACGGTGTGGAAAGAAGGGGTATGGCCTAAAGATTGGCTGCAACCCAAGTTTATTCCAATACACTTTGAAGGTTCTACTAAAAATGTGAAAACCATCAAACTATAGCACTTACCACATGCTAGTAAAATACTGCTAACAATACTGCACGAAAGTCTGAATCCCCCATGGACAAGCCGGGTTCATAAAGAGAACAAGAGAACATGTCCTAAGCATATAAACATAATAGAATAGACCAGAGAGTATAATTTGCCTGCGTTTGTAAGTTGTTTGGACTGGCCAAAAGGTTTTCACGGTGTGATTTGGTCAAAACTATAGAAAATACTAACAAACTTAGGAACTCCAGTACATCTCGTGCCACTGATTAAAAACCTATACAAAAGTGGTGTAACAACAGTAAAAATAGACAATAAACAACTAAGACCGTCCCATATCAGAGGAGGTGTATGACAAGGATGCGTCCTCTCGCCACTGTTAGGCGGCTAAAGCGAAAACGATTTAACAGAGCGCCTTAGCAGGATTCACAAAGAAAGCAGTCATGGTAGCTTTCAGTTAAACCACCAAAAAAACAAGGAACATGATCTTTAACAGCAATATTCTCTACAAAGACAAATTCATGTAAAGTAGGATCAAACTTTTATTAGCGAATAGTCAAATCCCTACTCAAATGCGATTACCAGTCAGCAGGTAGCATGTAATCTCTGAACAACAGCGTTGGTGCTTGTTGGTCTGTGATTAGGACCGCATTTCACTTTCTTGGCAATGGCAGTAAAATCCGGTGATGAAACTGGGTATAATTGTAATATATTATTTTGCTGTTTTATTGAGGAACCTACGAATGAGCCCCACATTGAAGCAACAAAAATATTATGTTTGAGAAAAGGGGGAGTAAAGATGATCTCCATTACGTTTGTAAAAAAAAACTATTTCAATATTATTACATAAGTTGTTGAAGCAGCACAAAGGGCACACTTCAATCATAAACTTTAAAAGAACTCTTAACTCAGGTTTGTCTCTCTCTCTCTCTCTCTCTCTCTATATATATATATATATATATCCAAATATTACTCGCAAAAAACATACAATTGAAAGGTCCATTTTCCTCCAAAATTATATGTTAGTTAACAGTTGTCGAACATAATACACAAATCTCATATCTTATTGTTTTCCAGGTAAAAAACTCACAGTCAAGTTTGATAAATACCTCTAATACCTTCATACAATTATTAAGACTACAAACAAGCAGAACGCAACAGAGAATTCAAGGGCTAAACACCAGATCAATCCAAAAAACAAAATCAACAGAGATGAGAAACACCAATTGAACATAACCTTTATTTGGTTTTAACAACTTATTTTTCAGGTTTAAAGCATAAAATAGCTTCAAGTAATCTAAAAAAGTTAATTTTCTATTAGATTATCTATATCAAGGTTCATATAACACATCAATATATTATAAAATGTTATAATAAAAGAGATAAAGCACTCGATGACGATAATAAAAGTATCTAGGTAAGATTAAATTAAATTACCGGATGGCCGGCCATCTGTTCCCTGAATATTGTTAAATATCTTAACGTTATAATGAGTGCTGTTGTCCACTAACGATGTAGGTAATCATGTTAAATTTGTTTTGCAGAATGAATCATTTGTTTTCGAAAGTATGCTAATTTGGTTATTGTTCTGGGTAAATTTAGTCGTAATTTTGACCAGTCGCAGTTACATCATGGCTTTCTGGAGACCTTTCGAAAGCGACGCTAACAATCTAATTATGGAAATTGTAAGCAGTGATACCAACGAAGAGATAGATGTTGTAAATAGTAGTAGTGAAAGTGAAAATATAAATTTAAGTTGCACTTGCAACTTATCTTTAAGTCAACAGCTTAACATTCGCTACTAAACGTTTGGTCCAACTATACCTAGCGACACTATTAAATAAGAATGGTCGTTGTAAAGAAGAATTCCACCGAGGAATTGCTATGGGTAAAGCAGCAATGAATAAATTGAGAAAGGTATGTAGCGATGGGAACGTGACCAAAACAACAAAACTAAAACTGGTGAATACCCTTATATTTGCTATAACACTATACAGGGCTGTACGCGCGGACCATGAAGTCAAATAGGAATAACAGTAAAAAGGTTGATTCGTTTGAGATGTAGTTCTGGCGTCAAATGCTTCGCATTCCGCGGAAGGAACTACGCACGAACATCTCCATATTGGAAGACCTACAGATCGAAAATCGTCTATCAACTATCGTTAGACACCGAATATACTCCTTATATTTCGGACACATTGTTAGATGGCTGCATAACAGTCTGAATAAATATTAGGTCTAAGAGAGAGCAAATGGCACCCGTAGCAGAGGAAGATCGCGTAAGACATGACTAGAACAAATAAAAGAAATAACAGAAGAAATATTACATTACAATATAAAGCAAACGGAAGATAAAAACAATGAAAATAAAAACAGCCCTCAATACTACCAAATCCCTAAAAATCAATTAGACATGGGTCACAATTTTGCAGATATGAAAAATATGCGATACAAGATCCATAATTTAAATCTACGCATATTATATATAGGATAATTATGGGCGGTACATTCTAAAAACAGGAAAACCAAAATAAATATCACAAGAGTCTTGTTCATTTGCTATTTAGGTTGCATAACATACCAGGCGTAAGTTTGCGCACCATCCTATACATTATACAATATAAGTTTGTAGCGTAAACGGAAATCTATTACTTTTTCCATCAAAATATCAAATTTAAACAATTAGTAATTTTTAATTTATTATACTTTAGTCACCAAATTAAGTTGGAAATTTTAAATATGAAGGGATGTAAACATAAAAAAGTGATCTTACCTTAAGCATTAGATGTTTTATACTCTTTATTAATTTCTGTAAACACATTAATGCCTTCCAATAAGTTTTTAAATATTTAAGTTGCCAATTTATGATTTGTCAACGTCGGACATTTTAATGTAATATAATAGTAATATAAATTATTTGAAATCGTATCGATTTGTCGTTAAATTGTAGCTGTCCTTCAACATATTTACCATTAAGCTTTTACATGTGCCTGTTATTCTAAATTTCCATTAGCTTCTGACAGAGGAGTAATGATAACCAACTAGGCTGTGGCTATTTTACTACATTTTTAACATTTATAAATTATTGCTAGGTTAATTTATTTTAATTGGCATTGTCATTAGTTTTATTCTAAAACAATCGAAACTGGCATAATGAGCATGCCATAAAACGCCAATAACATTCGAAATTAAGCTCGAAACATTAATAACTATTAAGCTTTAATAATTACATTTTTGTAATTACTGTTACGCGGGAAATACCCTAAGGTAGAGGGTGTTTCCTTGAAAAGTTCAAAGAAATATCGATTTAAAATTAGCCATTATGCTTCCAATGTAAAAATAACAATAGAATCTGAAGAGATTCAGAATTCCATTCTTTGGTTCTTTTAAGTGGGAGGTATCACCACAATTCTTACAAAAACCCTTTTGTTATTATTATCTATAGAATTAAATGGAGGGAACTGATCGCCTTAAAATTATAGACTTAAAAATTAAGTCCGCGTTTGTAGGTCGAAATGGAGCATTACTGGACAACTACAAATGTTTGACCACAGCTGATAATTAGCTTCCCCTGACGATTTCCAAATTAAAATTAGTTTTAAAATTTTAGCACTAACGAACTGGTGCAGTTGCCCTAGCAACCGGAGAGTGGAAAACGTTTCCATTAAATATCAATTTGTTTTGTTTGGTTTGATGCAGAGGACGGCATCATTTAGTTTTTGCCCAAGGCAACCCACTGAAAATATTTGTGTTGCAGCTAATTCCTGTTAATATTGTAGTTTTTAAAACATTTTGTGTTGTATACCAACGGAATTTCGCGTATTTATGTTTACTTAACGCTTGGTGTTTTGCTAGATCTACAAACATTGATTTTGAATTAATAGACGAAAAAGTTACATCACTAGCGGAAATAGGGTTAAAAAGCAAACAAACAGATGCTGTTGTAACAGTGCCGATTTTAATGCTCTGAGAATAATTTGCGAATCAAGCGTCCTTAAATGAATATTGATTGCTTGCTTTACAACACCCACAGGCATTTTTGCACAACATGAAACCTTCATGTTTTAAATACATGTGTTTACTGAGTAATTAGTTTAAAATTTAATGAAAGTGTAAAATTTACGCCGTAATAGATACTATACAGGTTTCCTTGGCATTTAATTTAGAAATATGGTCCGACAATACTAGAATGTCTGTTTGCATACATTTTAAAGGAACGTTTAATTTGCTTTTAAAGGAACTTAACGAAATTGTTTGCAATAAGCCGTAAAGGAACAATTAGTAAACAATCATTCATGGCAGTTTTCTAATACACCTTATTCGATAAGCAACCCAAACAACAAATCTCTGTATATTTTTGTTTGTAGTAAATGGTAAAAAATGAATATCAAACAATCAGTAAGAATACAAAGAGTGATTCATGTCAATTTTCTGATTCGCCTAATTCTATAGGCAACCTAAACAACAAACTTGTAAATATTGTTTGTGATAAATGGTAGAAGAATGAATACCAAACAATCAGTAAGCATAATATACGGGGTGGTTATGTAAATTTTTTAAGGCGCCTGATACGATAGGCAAGCCAATCAACAAACCTCTAATATTATTATTTGTAATAAATGGTAAAATAACGAATAACAAACAATCAGTAAGCATACAGAAAGTGATAAATATAAATTTTGTAAGGCGCCTGATGCGATAGGCAACCCAAACAACAAACCTTTGAATATTATTATTTGTGATCAATCTAAAAGAATGAATAGCGAACAATCAGTAAGCATGTAAATTTTTAAGGCGCCTGATACGAAGTTTTTCACAGATTTCATAAATTTCGGCATATTTAAATTTTGGCGCAAATAATTATACACAAAATTTTCTAAAACCTAAAGGGGTAAAGATTAAAATAAGAAGATGAAAGTGTATATTGTACCAGCTTTACCATTTCAAAAATCTCTCGCGTGTATTTTGCAGTGAAAATATTCTCTGAGTATCACCGTCGTAATACACAGGTATAAAAAGTTCTCAGCTTACAGATTTCATAAGTTTCCGTATATTTCGCACACATAATTATAAACAAAATTTTCTAGAAATTCAAGAGGTAAAGCTTAAAATAAGAAGATCAAAGTATATATTATACCAGGCTTACCACTTCGAAAAATCCCTCTCGCGAATTTTGTAACAATTACCGAAAATATTCTCTGAATATCACTGCCATAAAACCCAGGTATAACAATTTCTTCACAGATTTCACTAATTTCGGTATATTTAAATTTTCGCACACATGTAAATAAAATTTTCTAGAAATTCAAGAGGTGAAATTTAAAACAAGAAGATGAAAGTGTATATTATACCAGGCTTATCACTTCGAAAAATCCCTCTCGTTTGTTTTGTAACAATTAAAAAAATAGTCTCTGAATATCACCGCCATAAAACCCAGGTATAACAAGCTCTCAGTTCACCGAGTGCACAAATTTCGATATATTCAAATATTCGCACACATAATTATAAACAAAATATTCTAGTAATTCAAGAAGTAAAGCTTAAAATAAGAAGATGAAAGTGTATATTATACCAGGCTTATCACTTCGAAAAATTCCTCTCGTGTATTTTGTAACAATTACCGAAAATAGTCTCTGAATATCACCGCCATAAAACCCAGGTATAACAAGTTCTCAGTTCACCTATTTCACAAATTTCGGAATATTCAAATTTTCGCACACATAATTAAAAACAAAATTTTCTAGAAACTCAAGGGGTAAAGCTTAAAATAAGAAGGTGAAAGTGTATATTATACCAGGTTTATCACTTCGAAAAATTACCGAAAATAGTCTCTGAGTATCACTGCCATACAACCCTGGTATAACAAGTTCTTCATAGATTTCACAAACTTCGGTAATTAAATTTTCGCACATATAAATACAAATAATTTTTTCTAGGAATTCAATAGGTAAAACTTAAAATAAGATGAAAGTGTATATTATACCAGGCTTATCACTTATCACTAACCCCAAGCTCTCAGTTCACAGATTTCACAAATTTCGCTATATTTAAATTTTCACACACATAATTATAAACAATTTTTCTGGAAACTCAAGGGCTAAAGCTTAAAATAAGAAGATGAAAGTGTATATTTTACCAGGCTTATCACTTCGAAAAATCCCCCTCGTGTATTTTGTAACAATTACCGAAAATAGTCTCTGATTATCACCGCCATAAAACCCAGGTATAACGAGTTCTTAGTTCACCGATTTCGCAAATTTCGGTATATTCAAATTTTCGCACACATAATTAAGAACAAAATTTTCTAGAAAATCAAAAGGTAAAGCTTAAAATAGGAAGATGAAACTGTATATTATACCAGGCTTATCACTTCGAAAAGTCCCTCTCGTGTATTTTGTAACAATTACCGAAAATATTCTCTTAATGTCACTGCCATAAAACCCAGGTATAACAAGTTTTTCACAGATTTCACAAATTTCGGTATATTTAAATTTTCGCACATATAAATGCAAATAATATTTTCTAGGAATTCAATAGGTAATGCTTAAAATAAGAAGATGAAACTGTATATTATACCAGGCTTATCACTTCGAAAAATTACCGAAAATAGTCTCTGAGTATCACTGCCATACAACCCTGGTATAACAAGTTCTTCATAGATTTCACAAATTTCGGTAGTTAAATTTTCGCACATATAAATACAAATAATTTTTTCTAGGAATTCAATAGGTAAAACTTAAAATAAGGTGAGGGTGTATATTAGACCAGGCTTATCACTTATCACTAACCCCAAGCTCTTAGTTCACAGATTTCACAAATTTCGCTATATTTAAATTTTCACACACATAATTATAAACACATTTTCTGGAAACTCAAGGGCTAAAGCTTAAAATAAGAAGATGAAAGTGTATATTTTACCAGGCTTATCACTTCGAAAAATCCCTCTCGTGTATTTTGTAACAATTACCGAAAATAGTCTCTGAATATCACCGCCATAAAACCCAGGTATAGCAAGTTCTCAGTTCACCTATTTCACAAATTTCGGAATATTCAAATTTTCGCACACATAATTAAAAACAAAATTTTCTAGAAACTCAAGGGGTAAAGCTTAAAATAAGAAGGTGAAAGTGTATATTATATCAGGTTTATCACTTCGAAAAATTACCGAAAATAGTCTCTGAGTATCACTGCCATACAACCCTGGTATAACAAGTTCTTCATAGATTTCACAAATTTCGGTAGTTAAATTTTCGCACATATAAATACAAATAATTTTTTCTAGGAATTCAATAGGTAAAACTTAAAATAAGAAGATGAAAGTGTATATTATACCAGGCTCATCACTTATCACTAGCCCCAAGCTCTCAGTTCACAGATTTCACAAATTTCGCTATATTTAAATTTTCACACACATAATTATAAACAAATTTTCTGGAAACTCAAGGGCTAAAGCTTAAAATAAGAAGATGAAAGTGTATATTTTACCAGGCTTATCACTTCGAAAAATCCCTCTCGTGTATTTTGTAACAATTACCGAAAATAGTCTCTGATTATCACCGCCATAAAACCCAGGTATAACAGGTTCTTAGTTCACCGATTCCGCAAATTTCGGTATATTCAAATTTTCGCACACATAATTAAAAACAAAATTTTCTAAAAACTCAAAGGGTAAAGCTTAAAATAAGAAGATGAAACTGTATATTATACCAGGCTTATAACTTCGAAAAGTCCCTCTCGTGTATTTTGTAACAATTACCGAAAATATTCTCTTAATGTCACTGCTATAAAACCCAGGTATAACAAGTTTTTCACAGATTTCACAAATTTCGGTCTATTTAAATTTTCGCACAAATAAATGGAAATAATATTTTCTAGAAATTCAAGAGGTAAAGAGTAAAATAAGAAGATGAAAGCGTTTATTATACCAGACTTATCACTTCGAAAAAGCCCTCTCGCTTATTTTGTAATAATTACCGAAAATAAATTTTTGCACTACAAAAATATAAACAAAAAATTTTCTAGAAATTTTAGAGTAAGCATAAAATAAGAAGAAGAAAGTGTATATTATACCAGGCTTACCACCCTCTCGCGTATTTTACAACAGTTATCGTAAACATTCTTTGAATATCACCGCCAAAATTCAGGTATAACAAGTTCTTCACAGATTTCACAAATTTCGGTATATTTCAATGTACGCACACATAATTATAGAATAATTTTTCTAGAAATTCAAGAGGTAATGTTAAAAATAAAAAAATGGCAAAGTGTATATTATACCAGGCTTACCATTTCGAAAAAGACCTTTCGCGTATATTGTAACAATTACCGAAAATATTCTTCGAATATCAACGCCATAAAATCCAGGTATAACAAGTTCTTCGCAGAGTTTACAAATTTCTGTATAAGTACTTAAATTTTCGCACCACATAATTTTAAATAAAATTTTCTTGAAATTCTAAAGTAAAGGCTAAAATAAGAATACGGAAGGGTATATTATAACAGGTTTACCACTTCGAAGAAGTCATCTGTATTTTGTAATAATTTCCGATATAATTATTTTTTGAATATCACCGTCATAGAATCCTAGTATAACAAGTTCTTCACGGATTTCTATATACGTTATATTTACATTTTGGTATACATTCTGGCAACAAGTTAAACTTTATCCATTATATATGCTTCTTTTTCTGGTTTAAGTATGCACATATACGCACTGCAGTCTTAAAATATGGAAACTTCTCAATGTAGATTTTTTTTAAATGGGTTTTCATCACCTATTTCGAATACAAATAACTGTCATAGCTCTGCATACATTATATGAATAATAGAAACCGTATATAGTATAAACTTTTACACAAATTTATGTGAATTTTTTCTAGCAATATCTGAACTCTTACAATAAACAACCACAAATAATAATTACTATTGTGTTTTATAATTTCATTATATTTTCAAAGACGTGGAAGACAAACATCAGTTTTATACTTTTTTCTAAACATAAAAAGCAAACGCTTAAAGAAAAAAATAATTCAGATGCACAAACATTTAACTTTGCACACACGCACTTCGCAAAACGTGCGGCTCCGACCACTTGGGATATTTTACAGGAGTTATAATTTAATTTGCAAGTTTTCGTAAATTCGTTACATTCCGCCGAAAACATTTACGAATTATATTTAAATATCTAGCGTGCAAATTTAAAAGAGGGCTCCAAAAAGAAGAGGTCTAATTATTTTTTCCCACTTTCTGATAAACTGTCTGTCAGAAGACACCCCGAGTGTCTGTAGTCCGGTGCTTGAATTGCAGGAGCGGCAAATGTAATTTTAATTGGCATTCTTTTTCGCATTGCATTCGGGAATCTTGTATCTGGACCGAATACGGTAATGAGTAGTTTAGTTTTATGTTTATTAATTAATCCATCTTGGAATTGTAAATTGTTAGTTCATAACATAATTCTTGACCTTACTGATAGAAATACGGGGGTCATCCAGGAAAAATTGCAGTTCTAGTACGTCGTTAGTTTTGTATAAAAGTACTTCTAAAATTCAATACTTTTAAGAGAAATTCGTATATAAGAGGACTACAGAAAATGTAAGTATTGTCTTAGCTTTATTCGTACAACTAGAACAATTACCGTAATTATGTTCAAATACATTGTAAGACTCCTTGTCTCAAATTGACGTCCAGTCGAAAGAATTCTGTATAGAAAGGGCTATACAAAATACAGCTCTTGTCTTAGCTTTAGTCGTACATCTAAAATAATTATTTTAATTTCTTCGAATAATTTATAAGTTTCAAGCTAGAGCAATACTTTTTGTCTCAAATAAATGTCCAATCAAGGGCGTGTCGTAGAAAAAATATAGGTCTTGTCTTAGCTTTATTCATTCAAATAAAATAATTCTTTAATTTCGTTCGAATAACTAGTAAGCCTTAAGCTTAAAGCATTTATTTTCGATTTCACTTATGCGTTTCAAAATAATGCCCAATCAAGAAATTATTGAACTATTGAAAAATATACTGTCTTAGCTTTATTCGTAAAAATATAATAGGATAATTTCGTTCGATTAAACTGGTAGATTGAATCTAGAACCAATACATATATTATTTCCAGTCACTTTTTGTTCTAAATGAATGTCCAATTCAGAAAATGCCATATATAAGGAGTAGTATAAAAAATGTAAGTCTTGTCTTAGCTTTATTCGTACAACTAAAACAATTATTCTAATTTCATTCGCGTAATTTATAAGATTCAAGCTAAAGCAATATTGCTAGTTTTTCCAGTTATTTTTTGTCTCAAATTAACGTCTAAGCAAGAAAATACCGTACAAAAACGAATATGAATAATGTAAAACTTAGCTTTATTCACACAACTAAAATATTTACTTCAATTTTGTCCAAATAATTGGTAAGATTCAAGCTAAAACAATGGTTTGATTTTCCACAATCACTTTTATGTATATTTATATATTTATAAACGTCCAATCAAGAAAATGCGGTATAAAAGCGGCTATGGATAATGTAAGTCTTGTCTTAGCTTTATTCGTACAATTATAATAATTATTTTAATTTGGGTCAAATAAAGTGTAAGATTGAAGTTAAACCAATACATAATATATTATTTGCAGTCATTTTTTATCCCAAAGTAATGTCCAATTCAGAAAATACCAAATAAATAGGGTTACGGAAAATGTAAGTTTTGTCTTAGCTTTATTCGTACAACTAAAATAATTACTCCAATTTCGTCGAAATAATTGGTAAGTTTCAAGCTAAAACAATAGTTTGATTTTCCGCAATTACTTTTTTGTCCCAAATAAGCACCCAATCCAAAGAATATCATATAAAATCGGCTATGGATAATGTCGCCTTGTCTTAGCTTTATTCGTACGATAGAAATAATTATATTAATTTAGTTGTAATAAATTGTAAAATTAAAATTAAACCAAAACATATATTATTTCCAGTCACTTTTCGTCCCAAATTAATGTCCAATCCAGAAAATACCATATAAATAGGGTTATGGAAAATGTAAGTTTTGTCTTAGCTTTATTCGTACAACTAAAATGTTTGCTACAATTTCGTCCAAATAATTGGTAAGATTCAAGCTAAAGCAATAGCTTGATTTTAAGCAGTCACTAGTTTGTCCCAAATAAACGTCCAATCAAGAGAATGTGGTATAAAAGCGGCTATGGATAATGTCGTCTTGTCTTAGCTTTATTCGTACAATTGAAATAATTATATTAATTTGGTTGTAATAAATTGTAAGATTAAAATTAAACCAATACATATATTATTTCCAGTCACTTTTCGTCCCAAATTAATGTCCAATCCAGAAAATGCCATATAAATAGGGTTATGGAAAATTTAAGGTATGTCTTAGCGTTATTCGTACAACTAAAATAATTACTTCAATTTTGTCCAAATAATTAGTAAGATTCAAGCTAAAGCAATAGTTTGATTTTACACAGTCGCCTTTCTGTTCTAAATAAACGTCCAACAAAGAGATTGTTTTATAAAATCGACGATGGATAATGTAAGCATTTTCTTAGCTTTATTCGTACTATAAAAATAATTACATTAATTTGGTTTGAATACATTGTAAGATTTAAGCTAAATAAATAGCTATATCACATTTTGTCTTAAATTAATGTCCAATCAAGAAAATGCCATAAAATGGGGCTATAAAAATGTAAGACATGTCTTAGCTTAATTCGTACAACTGAAATATTTACTTTAATTTCGTTCGAATAAGGAGAAGACGTAGATCTAGGTTGTAGTGGCAAAAGGCGATATATAAATCGATGAGCGATAGAAACATGCCAGAAGACTGTGAAGATAGAAGAGGATGGGAATAAGCGTCGAATAACGTCGTAAGACGTTCTAAACCGGCTTATATATATATATATATATATATATATATATATATAT
>JABXWE010018494.1:0-17183 GCA_014611495.1 Limonius californicus | reverse complement strand
ATGAATATGTATGTATATGTGACATTCAGTTTAACGGCCGTCGCTAATGACAACGGCCGCTAAAGTAACTTTAACGGCCGTCGCTATGACAGCGGCCGAGAAATTAAATTTTACGGCCTGCATGGCGTACGCGAAGTTGTCACTTCGCGTACTATTGCACAAAAAGTATAAAATATAACTAACAGATACATTTTACAAATTGAAATTGTTAGTCATTTAAATCCAGACCGCAGACTTATCGCCGTAATCATTTATATTTTTTGAATGATTACAATTAAAGAAAACTGTTCAAACATTATTAGAATAAATTCAAGTAAGTTACACCAATTAATAAAATACTATGTAGTTATCTAGCCGAAATTGTTTATATTTCATAAGCACACATGGAGCAGGTATTTTTACTACCAACGTGACGTTGAGTGACGTCCATCACAGACCCCAGGCGTTTAGTAATCAAAATATAGGTATCTTTGTTTAACTCACTGCTTTCAAGATCATGGTTTCTTTTCTGCACATCATTGTATGGAAATGTCCACAAATTCTGAAGATCCAGAGGTAGTTAGCCAGTAAGAATTTGGCCGATACCTAACCAATAGGATACGTTGTATAGAAAGACGCAACAATGCTGTCGGGTATATTTATCCTAGGGGTTATTGTATACCGCCCGACAACTATGGCAGACTTTTATCGGAACATTGAAAGCCCGGCCCTTTGTTTTTGTTTTTCGATCGTCTTTGTTTATGGATTGGTCAACAATTGGATTGACAACAAAACATAAATGTCAATTTCATCTGATTATAACTACACATCTACAAGATATAATTAAAAATAGGTATCAATATTAGTAATGTAATTTAAATAAAAGTGTTTCGTTACATTGATATTAAGAAGAAACTCCATCACAAAAGTTTATGATAAAGTCGAATTTGGAGGTTATAATATTATTATTAACAATACAAGGTCTACGAACAATTTTATGGATCATTACAAAAAAAAGAATTAATTGCAAAAGGATCTACTTACTTGTTGGTAAAGTTATAATTAAATAATGAACGTTCTACTGCTTCAATTTCTTCGAACACCTTTATGGAACATGAGTTTTGTAAGCTTGCCTAGGTGCCACAAGACCGAGGTTCGCGCCAACGTGAGAGTTTTGAAATTCGAAATTGCGGAGAATCCTTCAAGGCCAAGTCTACATTCCTCCATGCCAGAGTAAACAAGGTGGGTTTTCAATTGAACAAACAAATGTTGTAAAGTCTTAAAGAAGCGATATTTATTTGTTTAAAGTTGTATCTTATTAATTAATAAAGTTATAAGTCACTTTGTTTTGTGGAAAAGAAGGCACTGATAATTCTTCTTCAAATTTGCTTGCATTTCTTGAGCCTTTTGTGTATAAACCTTGTCCCTAGTGTTCGAGTCTACACAGTTTGCCCCAATTATAACAGTGACCCTGATCATATCATACAGGTTGGTACAAATCTTTGGTTTATGTGTCGGTTAAACAATTTATACATTGATTTATTTATTATTGGATTCTCAGATAGAGTGAGTTATCCTGATTACAGTTTTGATGTTTAGAGGCGCCCAATGTATAGGTTTAACCATGCTATTATTTTATATTTGCTCGAACCAGAAATTTATTTTATCTCATGCTCAAGCTTAAATAATTAAATAAACAAATTAAGAAATAAAAAATAAGTAGAGTTACCTCAGAGCAATATATATCTAATTCGTGCAATTAGGCCGTTAGGAACATTGTATTTTTTGTAACTGCACATTATCGAAGGCTTTTTTTACATCAATAAAACATAAGTCAGCAGTTTTGTAATATTCCGTGTTATAAAGATGGCAATAAAATTGTATCTAAATATGCTTACAGTTCTACAAACATGCTATTTATATTCTTCATTAGTATTATTTTGCTGATGTGCCAGTGTTAGTCTAATAAACTTTATTTACCAATTTTTGTTATAATCATTATACCTATTGGGCGGAGAGATCAAACCTAAAGTTCACTGCACACCTTGCTTAACAAACCGGTGTTATTTGGTTTAAATTATTGTCTCTTTAGGTCTAAGTTTCTAATAGATACACGTACTGGGAAGTACACACAGTTTTTAAGCATTGTTGCTTGCCGATACCGCAGATACCTCTATCTATTCTACTTTCCCAAGGACGTGCGTTATATCAAGCGTGAATAAAATCTAGATTAACCCTTTTTTTTGTTATTATTTTTTAGGGCGTTTTGGACATCGGAAATCTTAATTTGAAAGAATATTACAAATTCCACATTTTTCAAAAGAGTTTTTCGTGGTAGTTATATTATCAACTAGTAAACTTAGATTTAGAGTCATTGTAAAATATCCTTGCACTGTTCAACTAATTTATACATTAAACTGTTTTTCGCCTTTTCTTTTTCTGTTTTAAACTACTGACTAAATTGAACAAAAGATATTTATAACTTTTACTTTTCTGGAAAATGAAATATTGTCTATTATTGTTTATTTATTATTTATGCAATTTTTATTTTCCCCAATAAAGGATGCTTTTCTTTTGGATGATGTTATCTTGTTTAACATTATATGGACTGTAGTTATCCAGTACTTAGTTTATCATGTTATAATTAATTCCAACTTAATCTTACTGGTAACAATGTAATATAATAATATAGGTAGGTATCGTTGCAAGAAATCGTTTCGCGAATTTTCGAAACGTCCTAAATATGGACAGCAAGTGAACGTCTTGCCAATCTAGACGTAAATCGAAAATAAATAAATTATATATTTTGTAATTATAAAAAATAAGTACCAGATGTGTTCAATTGAAACCCATCTTTGCTTTATAAGAAATGTATTCAACAATTTAATTACATATAATTACCGTCACCGTTAAGGCACAATTGTTTACTAACCGACGTATACCCTGCTCATAGAAATCTTGTGGCTGCTCATTGAAGAAGTCTTCCACAGCTATCTGTACTTCTGCGTCAGACTCAAAATTCCGACCTTGTAACGTCTTTTTCAGCGGTCCAAAAATATGGAAATCGCAAGGCTATAGATCCGGGCTATAGGTTGAATGCTCTAAAACCCTCTATTTCTTTCGTTGAAAATTTTCTTTCATCACATTAGCAAGCAGCAAAATCCGCAAAAACTATTACAGATTATCTGCTCGCAGAATTTGACCCTACGGTCAAAGTCGCCTTCTAACGATTCATGGATACAGTTGGGTATATGGGTGATATTTTGCTGTTCGGAATATCTTTGATACTGTACCTGTTCCCATCTCATAATTCCTTGAAACTTCTCTGTCACACGAAGACTTTCTTCAGCTTCTAATACGATGTCCATCTTAACGTCTTAACGTCTCCACACGTATGTTTTCCTGGACGTTTCCGTCTTATTGCTTGATGAAGCTTGTTCAAAGTTTCATTGTACTTACAGATTTGCCTTGACATTTACTCAAGGTACCTTAAACTCTATCAACAAGGGTCCTTCATGGTCGATAAAAAAAATTAACATCACCTTGTCTGCAGAAGGTGGTGCTTTAAACTTCTTCGGTGGTGGTGAACTTGAATGTTTCCACTGCATCGACCATAACTTACTGGATGGCTCGTAATAATGGCACCAAGTTTCGTCACCAGCAACTATTGACAGAAGAAAGTCATCACCACTTTGCCTATAGTCTGTGAGGTGCCGCAGAGATAAGCCCATTCACAAGCATTTTCGTTCATTACACAAGAGACGAGGAATCCATTGCGAACAAACTTTGCGATTACGATTACGAACAAGACTATGGACAGATCCTACACTCGCGCCAACAATTTCTGGAATTTCTCTAATATTTCTATAATTGAACAGGTTTAATCTGATTAAATTAATTTTTCTACATTTATTATTTATCCAAGACACTGGTTTCGGTTTCTTGCGACCTAAAGAATATGCTTGCTCAAGTTGAATGACAAAATTATTTCCTACATACAACATAATATGTGAAAAACCATTTAAGCTGATAACGTATTCAGGCGAAAAATTACAATATAAGTCGCAAGCAAATTGTAGGCAATTTTGTTCAACAAACCAAATGTAAATTGGGTATATCGAATGTTCTAAATAAATATTATCTAGTAAATTTTATATCTAGTATATTTTCACAATCCTTATACAGAGACCGTTTAGATGTTTGTAATGGAAAAATGAAATAAAATTAATCCCAGAAAAAAAGAAAAATAGGACTGGGACTAATACTAGGATAAAATATAACAAAGTTAGTTTTTATTTGTGGAAAAGCTCCTTATAGTTTTGTATTTATTACATAATAAGCATATTTTGAAATGAACTAATATTTAAAAGTTCAAACGTCTTCCATTCTTCTTTTCTGTTTCTACAACTCCATATTTATTGAGTTTTTTTCATCATTTTAACAATTCAGTTTTGTGTTTTATTATGGGTGTAAGAAAAGTTTTGAAAAGCTGTTAAGTATGAATTGCCAGTGGGTGGTATAAGCTCACATAAATTAATTATGTACTGGGAATACACGGACGATGTGGCTGCGAAAATTATATCTTACATCTAAATACAAAATTAGTAATAGTAACGGATTAACAGGCATACTAAAAGAATAGAATAGCATGCGAAATGTATTACAGCAATCCGCAGGCAAAAACAATGAGCATCTAAAAAGCGCGAATTTTAATTTACATTTACAGCAGCGCCCGTCGTTAAGTGCTTCTAAAATCAAGTTGCCTACGCCGTTAATTTACGCGCTAAACTGAAAACAATGTATGTTTGAACATAAACGCTTTTAATGTTTGATTGCCTTACACGTTGAAGAGTACGGTGACCCAGGTGCCCCAGGTTGACCCGTCGATTTCCACATCTCGATGAATAGCTGCAGCTTGTACACTTCTCAGGAAACCTTGGCTAGTATTGTACAAAACGTCATCGAATAAAATACGAAGACGGTTACGGAGATGTAAAGCAAGCTTATTAATTCCTTGGAATACCGTCAGATTTCTTCTTGTCATACTTGAATGAACGAACTTCATTCATTGTGTGAGATTATCTAGAGCGGTTTAGTTGAGTTTGAGAATTATCTCCGTAGTCATAGGTAACTTCGCGGATAAAGCAAGCGCCTACATCAAAATGTGTCTGAGATGTTTTGATTTTGAATTAATTAGATTCGTTTCTTGTTTTATTAAAGGGTTCCTAAACCGGACCGAGAATTCACAATCTAGTTTAGCCTTTTGCGTAGGCAATCTATGATATTCCATTGTTTAATCCAAAATAAAGGTAATTGACTGTGTATTCCTATTAGAGAAATAGTAGCTTAGTTAAATTGTGATAACTCGATAGCTCTTGTATGTTGGTTTTCCGGCCAACCAATATCATTAATTTAGTTATATTGTATTCAGGCAGTTGGTAACAAATGTAAACTATTTAACAAATTGAGTTTTCAATAAAGAATACACATGGTGCAGTCGTTATGCTAAACATCTAAAATTAGTTACAGTCTTAGAATTGTTCTGATTTTAAGGAAATACATAAATTCTGCAGCTGAATTGTATGAATTACGGTCTTAACGCATGCTATAGTCCAAATATATCATAAACTTAGGTTGATTTAAGGCTATCGTTTCACTTCTTTGGCTATTTATTTAGCATAAGTTTTATTACTTATTCGATAATTTTTTCACTTTATTGCAATATTGACTATGTTGTACTAATTAAAAACGGCATGTAGGACGGTCAAATAGGAAATGCTTATTTTAGTTAATTTCAAAGCACATCAGTAACCCTTTAAACGAGATATTTCCATGGCATTTCTACATGAAATATACTGCTTTAACTTAAAGCAATTTGATAAAGTACATTTCATCCCTATACAAGCAATCTTACGAAGCTGAAATAAACACCATGAATAAAGATACGCTATTTTCGATCTAAGTTGCTGTTACACCGAAATAAAAGTGTGTAGTTTAGAAAGTCATTCTTTAAACCTACAAAGCTATTGATTGTCAGATGCTGACGCTTGTTTGTGTATATTGCTTCGTATTTTTATAAAACCTGATAATTCTTCTTCTTTGTCTGTGTATAGGCCAATGGCCTAAAATAGTAGAATGTATGAATCCTTACAATGCGTTATTAAATAATAGTAAACTTCTAATAACCTTTCATATTTATTTGGTTTTTGTGTAAATTACGGAGGTACTGTAATAGTTAAATGTATATACAGAAAAGAAAAATGTCTTATCCGGCATACAGGCCATATTTCATTATAAGTATAGCAATTCAAATAGTACAATAACAAACCGCAAATACAAATTGTTTAGTACTGTAAATTAACTGTCCTCGAGGGCTTTACTAAACGCTTGGTAGATTCATAAAAAATAAGCAGGGTAAGCTGTTTCCAGATGGAATAAACAGCTTTTTCTTTTGTTTAAGATGGAATTCCCTGTATGTCTTTTCTTTATTTAAGATGGAATGCTCTGTATATCTCGGTATTGGTGCATTCCTCTAACGGTTCACTTTTTAAATAAAATACCTTGCAGATTATAATATTCATTATGTGATGTTTTTCTCATTTTTTATGTAACAATCTGTCTTTTACAGTTCTAGATTCCTGTGTGCTTTCTCCACTGTTCATTTTAACGGCGTATCCTATACAGGGTGTTTCAGGTTTAATCCTCAATACTTTGGTAAAATACTCTTCTGGTCATTCTGATTCGGAAAAATATGATTATATGCCTCTCACTTACTTCCTAAGAAAGATGCAGGGTGTAAAAGTTTTTCATTACTTCTTCTAGTAAAATGGAGGATATTAAACAAAATTTTGTACGCCTACCTTCCTTGGGCTCCTAGGGTTATTTTCTGAAAAGATATGTTCCTCTAAATGCCCCACGCCAGTGGCGTGCAATGAGGTTATAACGGATTTATTTCAAGAAAAAATAGTACGCCACTGGGCTTCGGCAATTTGTTTTCTCTTTTTTCAAAATCACCATTCTATTTGGAATAAAACGCACTTTTACAGATCTTAGATTAAGGTCCCAGCTTCAGAGATATTAGCAAAGCAAACAAAATAATTCCGATCGTTATATAAATAAAAATTTGCCGTAAAATAAAAAAAAAGAAATAAATAGATTAAAGAAGGTGCTCATAGTGCAACCCACCATTCTCAACACCAGTGGCGGCTTGTACTAAAGATAAACACAGAAAGAAATTCGCATGTAATTCAGTGCATTATTTTAATTTCATTATTTTAACGATGGTATCAAATTTTCCTTCCGCACCAAGGGCGCGGCTAACACCCTCAAAACTATGTTCCGGGGAACGCTCTGATTTGTACCTATTTAGAGGATGATTTGGTTGCCTATCGGTTATCTTCGCTATAGACGATATACAAGGCGAATGGGGCACCGAGCACATTGTTCCCGTTTGCAATCAACGTTTGAATTTGGACTTTGGAGCGCTGTTTTCGCGCAATCGCGCGTTTGAATTCAAAGACGAAAGTGACTTTTTTTCAATGATGGAAGTTAATTGTGTGCAAAAAGATCGACTGAACGCATTGGCGGTCCTATCAATAGAAAAGAAGTTCGTCCAGTCTATCCCGGATTTTGACAACAAAGTCATGGACGTCTTTTCCAGCATGAAAAATAGGAGAATAGATTTTATGTACAAAAAATAGGTAAGTTTTTTCTTGTGCCCACCCTCTTTCTTAATTCACGAGCCGCCACTGCTCAACACACTTTAGGCGACGTCTAACTAATGAATTTATGGCATTTGCTAACATGTCTTGGTTTTGGCTGAGCTCATTGCAGGTATTTTCTATTTTTAAAATCAATTCGTGGCGGGTTGCAACGGGTGTGTTGTAACACTTCTCTTTAACATAGCCACAGACGAAGAAATCTAACGGGTTTAGATATGGCGACCGTGATGGTCAGGGTATTGGTTCCATACTAGGATTTAGTTCAGAAAAATTGACGTTCGTTTTCCACCTATCCAACGCTCCTGTTAGTTTTCCTTCAACCACTCTCTAACTTGATTTCCAAAATGTGGAGGCGCCCCATCTATTTGAATCCAGCGCCGTTGCAACAAATTAAGGGGCACATCTTCCATTAAGTCTTCTAAGTCGTTTTCAAGAAACTCCAGAAAGAGAGCGGCTTTCTTCTTTCTCGCTTAGGAAGCGAGTGAGAGGCATAGGTATATGTAATAATTTTCCGAATCAGGAGAGTATTTTCCCAAAGATTAAAACTGAAACATATACGGGATATTGATAGATTTTTATTTTTATTGAGAAATTCAAACTTTCACATTTACATTTTAAGAGACAAGAAACCCTTTATATTTTGGTATTGTTGCATTCGTCTAACTAATGGATAAGATTCTGTTAATGGAATACATTGTAGATTGCTATATTGTTTCATCATTCTGATATTTCTCTCCTCTTTTATGTAACGCCCTGTTTTTATATTTCTGCATTTTTCTTACATCTACATATTACGGGATAATATACTAAACATAATCATTTTAAGATAATTTCCAAATAACATCAATCACATTTCAATTGAATTCTAACAGCCTGTAATTATCTATTTATTAGTGTTTATTGTTTGTTAAAACACGTATGTGCTATGTGCTGTGTAGAGTTGTTAGTGATGGACTATGTAAATATACGTAACTGCTCACGAATCATGTGAATGTTTATTCTTTGGATTAATATTTCATCGCAGCGATGTTTCTTCCTCCGCAAGAATTTGTTGAAAAATCAACTGTTAGAGGTTTAGGCTGGCGCCAAGTCAACGAACACTTTGATTGAGTTTTTAAAAATAAGAAATTATTGTGTAGATTGTATTGTATTGTATGAAGTGGTGCAGGTTTTTCTTTCGACCCACAGCACTCAGATCATAGGCCCATTGTGCAATTCGCCCTGTTAGGGCTAGTCTCCAAAAAGCCCAGTGCCCACTGCGAAGGTTAGCAGCTGGTTTAAGGGGATGAGCTGTAAATCTTCCGGTTCCAGTATTCCAGCCCCAAGATGTTTGTGCCGCAGCCTCATGAGACTGAGACATTGGCACATTATGTGAAGAGAGGATTCGTCCTCTTCATGGCATAATCTGCAAGTGGGATCGTCTATAATGCCGACCCTATGTAGGTGTTTGTTCAGGTGACAGTGGCCCGTTAGGAGTCTGTTAGGGTCCTGATTTGCTTCTTGTTAAACTTTAGGAGCTCTTGGAATTCATGAGCGAATTGGGTTTTCACCCACTTCTTAATTTCTAGTTTTGCATTGCACTGTGGCATTCCGAGAACTGGTTCTGGTCCGAACTGGTGCCCACTAGAACCCTGTCTGGCCAGCGAGTCCACCTCTTTGTTACCATCGATGTTGCTGTGGCCTGGTACCCACAGCAGTTTCACTGAGTTATGTTCAGAGTCGCATCAGAGCCAAGCGACATTCAAGCACTAGCTCCGAAGTTACACTGCAAGACTTTAGGGCTTGGAGAGCTGATTGGCTATCCGAGAAAAGGTAGATATGTTTATTTGCGAAACCTCTTTCTAGGTTTTAATGGGTGCAGGTCATTATAGCGTATACTTCGGCCTGGAAAACGTTGGCGTACTTGCCGAGATAACGAAAGTTTTACTCCTGGTGATGTGCCATAGACACCTGCGCCTGTGCCGTCTTGGGTTGTAGAGCCATCTGTGAACCATACAGGGTCCTTGGGAGTGAGAAGGTTGCAGTTTTGGGTGCTCCAGTCTTCTGTAGCGGGAAAGACGATTTTGTAAGGTGTGTTGACGAAGTATCAGGTGAGCATCCGGTCACTTCTCATATTGAAGATGACATCCCACACAGCAAAAATTGGCGTCTCCGCCAACCTTGGCAGAACTCTCATGTGCCCCAGTGGTACCCAACATTTGTCACTCCTAGACACGCTAGTCGTTGGAGTTGACCAAGACGTTTTCTTATGCTTATTGTGGTGGTACAAGGCCACCACACCAAGGCCGCATAGGTGAGTTGGGGCCTTATTACCGCCATGTACATTCACATGATGACATTCGGTTTTAGGCCCCAAGTTTTCCCAAAGGTGCGTCTGCACATCCAGAAGGAGGCAGTTGCTCTTTGTATTTGTCTTTCTTAGTGCTACCTCCAGGTGAGTTTAGCATCCACGATTACTGCTAGGTACTTAACGTTCCCGGTGGCCCTCAAAGAAGTACCAAATGGTTGTGGTTCTTGAAATCTCACAATCCTCCTTCTCCTCGTGAAGTACTAGTGCGATTTTGGTAGGGTAACCGCCAAGTTGTGCCTTCTGCACCATGTTTCCACAATTCTGAGAGCATTCTGGGTTACCCCACAGAGAGTGTTTGTAAATTTTCCTATACTTAGGATGGCAATGTCATCTGCATAGCCTTGCATATACAGGGAATTTTTCTTTTTAGTATACATAGCCTATGTATACTTTTAAAAGATACGCGTCAATTTCGCCTATTGTGTATGCAACCAACTATACCGACAGCTAAAAATCACAAATAAACGTCACTATAGTTGTGAATTATTTGAGTATGAAGGTTATGTTGATGCAGTGTTTATATTAAATAAGTATTTCACCTTGTAGGTATATAGGACGCAGATGATGATTTATTTATTAGATATAAAAATCGGCAGGATGTTTCCGTAAGGTCCGTGGACATTATATTTCTCTTGTACAAAACACATACATAAGCGGCAAAATGGTGTAATGGTCAGCATACCTGCCTTCCAAGCAGTTGATCCGAGTTCAATTCCCGGCGATGGCAAACTTTTTTTAATTATTATTATTCAACGTAGCCTAAAATATTTCATTTCATTTCTTCGGTTAAAACGTGATTACTTTCAGTTTTTATTTTAAGGGAATTTATTACGCATCCCTCTGATTTAAATTTTCTAACCATTGTTTGACACTAAATAAAGATTAATTTTATTTTTTAGCATTGAATTAATTTGATTGCTGTGGTGACAGCATGCTTGAGTTGTCTGTATAGTTGGTTGCCTACACAATAGGCGAAATTGACGCGTTTCTTTTAAAAGTATACATAGGCTATGTATACTAAAAAGAAAAATTCCCTGTAGATGCCAGCTTCGTTGAGATTTGTCCGGCTGGTACGCGTATTGGTGAGATTGTGTAGATACATAAATCATCAAATATGAGAAATATTTCTTCTGAATCTATTTACGTTTACAAAGATGGAGTCTCAATCGTTCATTAAAATAAAAAAATATAATTGACTTAAGATTTCATGATATACAGGGTGATCCAACAGTTCAATGGACGAGTGCGAATAATGAAAATATCAAAACAGTTTATTAAACTTTAAATCGACCTGGTCATTTAATACACAATGCAATGTATTATATAAGGTGATCAATATTCCAAAAATGCCTACTATTATTAAATATGACACGCTCTGTATTATTTTAAAATTTAATATAAAGTATTGAACATCTAATTGTCCAGACTAAATCAAAAGGTAAATTGGAGGTAATGGTTTTATCCAGTTTGGTTGAATTAGGGGCCTCGGTGGTTTAGTGCAGGAACGCATTGCCATTCGAGGCCACAGTGAAATGCAGTCAATCCACTGGGCGATCGAATCTCAGCTGGGGCGACCGCATTTAGCTTAGTTAAGTTTAGGGTGCATGCTGCATAAATGTTTAGTGTGTAAGGGACGCCAGCACCCCCTGAAGTAATGCGAAAGCGGTTCCGGAGGGGGACACTAGTATGAATGAATGAAAAAAAAAACTTTGGTTGAATTGAATAGTGTAGTGGCAGCTAGACTGGCAGAACCCTCGCTTTCTGGGTTCCGAATGCTCTGTCGTTCAGATTTTACCTTAAACTGTAGGTCCCTCGTCCTTCCATCTTAGCGCCGAAGAGAAACACGTGGCGGAGAAGAGGCTGGTGTTCCGTAGTGGGGCGTGAAAGGCTATTGATTGAATGAATTTATAAAAAAATTATAAAATTGGAATGTAGAACGTGGTAGTCCTTAAAATGTTGAATGATTTAATTTACGAGATTCCCATGTATGTAGCGTTTATTTTGGACATTCTGTTTAATTTTAGTCAGAAAATATTTCGAAGACCTGAATAACCTATGAGACCTAGAGGGTCAGTAAATGTCATGCATCTCGAGGAATGAAATTATTTTTAGTTACAGTAATATAGCGAAACAGTTTGAGGTAATTACATGTAATATAAATATAGCTGCTAATACAATATCGTAATCGGAAAATGCAAATTAAATCGTGTTCTCATAAATATCTAGCTATCGACTCGTACAAAACGTGAAACATTACGCTTCTTTGGAATTCTAAAAACCAAATAGCACTGTCTCCTGTTCTTGCTTATCTTGAAAATCAGACAAGATGTCCAGAAACTACTTTGACTCCAATCACAGATAGTAAGGATAGTTCAAGAAGGCCATTAGGTAATTTTGTTTTTGTTTAATTCCAGCACAATACAGCGTAGTACATAAAAGCCGCAGTTAAAATAGGGGTCACTGAAAAACGTTGTAAACAAATACAACTGAAATAATAAAAGTGATTATTATAAACTCTACAATTTGTCACTGCTTCTAACGAATAAAGTTTCACAAAAAGGGAAGTTCGTATGGTTACTGATATTCTTTATAGGTAGGGGAATCGAACGCATAGTGTATGAGAAATAACTCTTTTTCTATATTTTATACTCGCAATATAATTTAACTACATGTAGATGGTATTACTGTTATAAGCTATTATTAGTGTCATTTACTAAAAAAAATGTTTGCGGTTAAACAAAAATGAAAAAGAGCTTCATTAGTTCATTCTAGTTCTACAGTCAGAGTAAGAATAACATTTTTCAGTCAGAGCGGTTAATGTAACTGGTTCATAAGCAAAAGGCTTTGGTAATATTGCAGGGTAGGACAACTACATTTTAAAAGCTTCGATACAGTATTATTTTATTTTCTACCATCTAATAACCGAAATTATTGTCTTGTAAAGATTGGAATTGTCAGTGGTACATATTGTTGTATATTGTACATGGACTGGGTACAAGAGACACATCCATATGTAGCCGCTACTATTATGTGAATAAAGCATTCGTATTCAGGACACCGAAGCGTGCAGTTCTTTTATTGTTACCCTTCCGGAACCTTAGAATACAACATGGCGCAGTCTTAAAAGAACACGTGCAAAAGGGATACTGAAAATGGAAGGAAAACAGATAAGTCCGATGAGCATGAGTGGCAATGTCAGTGAAAATTGGAAGGCATGGAAACAAAAATTCAAAAACTACATGGTAGCCATGGGCATGAACAAAAAAGCTGAAGAGATGCAGTGTGCACAGCTACTCTTACAATTGGGTGAGGATAGTTTCAAAATATTTAATACGTTTAGCTTCAGTGAAGGAGAAAAGGATAAAATTGACATACTTATACAAAAGTTTGAGGACTATTTCACTCCGAAGAAAAACCTAACGTTTGAGCGCTATAAGTTTATAAATTGCAAACAAAAACCAGGAGAGACGATGGAGCAGTTTGTAACAGAAATAAAAAGCAGAGCATTAAATTCGGAATTGGGTAATTTGTCCTGTGGGTTCTGCAAAACTATTTTAATATCTGGCATGCAAAATGACTACATCAGAGAACAGCTGTTGCAGGATGACACGTTAACTTTTCAAAAAGCTATAGAATACAGCCTGATGGTAGAAAATACAAAAGAGAGAAGCACGGTGATGTCAGGAGGAGCAGCAATTGATGTCGACGCAGTAAAGAAGCAGCAGAACACCGTCACTCAAACAAAGAAGGACGATGTGAGGAACCAGGATACGAGACGAGCGGATAACAACAGAAATAGGCAGTTCACCTGTAATAAGTGTGGTTATGTCCACGAAAAAAGAAAGTGTCCGGCTTATGGTCAAACGTGTAGGAGCTGCGGTAAGCGAAATCATTATGAAAAAAAGTGTAGAGCAAAAAATAGGGTAGTGAATTCTGTTAGTGAAGAGTCAATGCACAGTGGCCATAATGAAGGTGGTTCATATTTGTTTGTAGACACTGTAAACAATAAAAATAATAATGTCAGTAGTTGGACAGTAGACCTTAAAGTTAATAGTGATCAGTATTTAAATTTTAAGTTAGATACAGGAGCAATGGCCAACATAATAAGTGTTAAAGCCCTAGATAAGATTAAATTTGATAAGAATTTCATAGTAAACACGAAATAAACATTAAATTCGTACGCTAATGATAAGATACCTGTGGTAGGCAAATGTTTTCTAAACTGTACACATAATAACAGAACTGAAAGATTAGATTTTTATGCAGTAAGCACAGATTCGCAGTTGTTGTTAGGATTAGATGCTTGCCTGAAGCTGAATTTAGTTAAGCGAGTTGATGTTTTAGACTTAGAGACTGGTAGCAAGTATGATGCACTGATAAAAAGTTATAAAGACTTGTTTACAGGCATAGGTCATGTTGCAGAAAATTATACAATTGAGTTAAAGGAAAATGTACAGCCAAAGGTACATCCACCAAGGAAAATACCACTAGCCCTCCAAGCCAGTCTGAAGCAGGCCTTGGACAGTCTAGAAAAAAGCGACATAATTAGTAAGGTTAGTCATAGTACGGACTGGGTGAATCCAATTGTGTTAATAAGAAAACCAGACGAAAGTCTGAGAATATGCTTGGATCCGCGTGATCTTAATAATGCAATAAAACGTCAACATTATAAGTTACCGACAATCGAAGAAATAACAGCAAAATTGTCAGGTGCTACAATATTTAGTACTTTAGATGCAAGGTCAGGGTTTTACCAGATAGGGTTGCCAGAAGAAAGTTCAGATGTATGTACATTTGCGACCCCTTTCGGTCGATACAAGTTTTTGAGGTTGCCTTATGGAATTTCGGCAGCACCTGAAGTGTTTCACAAGAAATTCAGTGAAATTTTTAATATTGAAGGAGTAACCATTTATGTCGATGATTTACTTATTTTTGCAAAAACAAAACAAGAGCATGATAGTATTTTAGAAAAAGTTTTAGAGGTAGCACGTACAAATAAGATTAAGTTTAATTTAGAAAAATGCAAGTTTGGTCTTAAACAAGTTAAATACATGGGACATGTGTTTTCACAAAGTGGTGTAACACCAGATAGCGAGAAAGTAAAAGCAATAAAAAACATGCCAAGCCCAAACAGTAAAACGGAGATACAAAGATTTTTAGGCTTATTGACTTACCTAGGGAAATTTATAAAAAATTTGTCAGGTATAAGTGCTCCACTTAGAGAGTTAATAAAAAAAGATAATACATTTGAATGGAATGAGAGTTATGAAAAAATATTTAACGAAATTAAAGATGTAGTTAGCGAGGATACAGTTTTAAATTTTTACGATGTAAATCAACCAACAATCGTGTCAGTTGATGCTAGTAAGGATGGCCTAGGAGCAGTGTTGATTCAAAATGGTAGGCCTTGTGCATATGCGTCAAGAGCGTTAACAGATACCCAGAAACATTATGCACAGATAGAAAAGGAACAATTAGCAGTTTTGTTTGGAGCAGAACGATTTTACCAGTTTGTGTATGGTACAAAGTTTGTAATAGAAACTGATCACAAACCGCTACTTAGTATTGCAAAAAAAACTTTAAATGAATGCCCAGCAAGATTACAAAGACTGTTAGTTCAATTACAGAAATATGATTTCGAACTTAAGTATGTACCAGGGAAAAAATTGATACTAGCAGATTGTTTGTCACGTGCGTACGAACCAGAAAGTAATGATAGTTTGGATTTAGAGATGGAAGAGCAAGTTTGTTTAGTGCAATTAAATATCAATGCAAGTGAAAATAAAATAAAGGAAATGGTTGAAAAAACTAATACCGACCCAGAGTTAATAGAGTTGAGAAAATGTATAGAACAAGGCTGGCCTAATGTAATAAAAAAGGTGCCAGAGTGTATTAAACCATATTTTAGACATCGGGAACAGTTAGTTATAGGTAATAATTTAATTTTTAAGGGTAATAAAGTACTTATTCCAAGACTGTTACGAAAAGATATTTTAAAAAAATTACATGTAGGTCATGTGGGGATTACTAAGTCCATACAAAGAGCAAATCTGTCTTTTTATTGGCCTAATATGAACAAACACATAACAGATTCAATACTCGCATGCAGTACATGTCAAGAAAATAGAAATTCCAACTGCCCTGAAACTTTAATAAGCCATGAGATACCAAAGAAACCATGGTATAAAGTTGGGTGTGACATTTTTGAACTAAATGGTAAACAATATGTGCTAGCAATAGACTATTATTCAAAATATGTTGAAATAGGATGTTTAAATCAAAACACCACAACTGCAAATGTAGTTATTTGTCTAAAAACAATGTTTGCTAGACAAGGAATTCCGAATATATTGGTGTCTGACAATGGCCCACAATTTAGTTCTCAAGAATTTTTAAAGTTTTGTAAAGAATGAGACATTATTCACAAGACATCAAGCCCCAGGTTTGCTCAGTCAAACGGAATGGTGGAACGTCATATACAGACAGTAAAAAACATTTTAAAACAGTCAGTTGCTAGTGGACATGATGTATATTTAGCACTTTTAAATTATAGAAATACCCCAATAGATGGCACACATTCACCTGCAAATATTCTAATGAATAGATCTCTCAGAGATTTGTTGCCAAGTAAAAGAATAAAAATAAATAAAAATCAATATAAATAAAATCTCGATGAAAAAAAGAAAAAGCAGGAAATGTACCACAACAAAAAAGGTGTAAAACAGCTTCCGGAGTTGGAAAAGAATAGCATAGTTAGATTTCAGTCGTTACCATGCAAAGAGTGGAAAAAGGGTGTAATATCAGAAAGACTAGGTGAAAGGTCGTACAAAATACAGTTGGAAAATAATTCTTCAGTTGTTAGAAATAGGAGGTTTATAAATCCAAGTACAGAAGATGTCGACTTTCCACTTACTGATAATTCTTTAGTTACCCCTAGATGTACTAGGTCTAGTATAGTTACTAATGGTAATGATGTTAACGCTAGCTTTAAGAATACTACTTATGTGACTAGAACTGGCAGAGCAGTTCAGCAGCCATCTAGGTATAAGGATTATGTTTAGTTTTGTAAGGGAGATGTTGTATATTGTACATGGACTGGGTACAAGAGACACATCCATATGTAGCCGTTACTA
>JABXWE010018493.1:0-11481 GCA_014611495.1 Limonius californicus | reverse complement strand
TACCTGTATTATATTTTCAATGTTGGAATGAAACATATTTGAAAAAAAAGGTTTTAAACTGCAATTTGTCTTATTTGTGAAACTGATGCACAACTTTTTCACATTACTGTATATACAGTTGTAGGTCCTATGTCTCTATCTGAATTAAATTTGTATAATTTTAGTCCAACATTAATATTACATATTCCCATTACAAGTATCTTCTTTGTATTTTTGCCGAAATCATTTACTCGATCCGGTTTCAAATTCATTTCTAGTACTAGGAACAAGTACTTTTTATATGCCCATGTACGTTATTTAGCCTCGTGTTTAGATTTTTCTCCTATCTCCAACCACTTCTGATTTTTAATTTTAAACACAATTTACTCTAAAAATTGCTTGAAACGAATATTGAAGGGCTTTATTGGACACTGACACGCCTTTTGAAAAAAACCGTGTAAGTCGTAAATCATAATTTATAATGTACTAACAATGTATGACTTGAATTTATACATTTGCAATCTTCTAGGTTTATGAACTACTTTTTGTAACTAATTTGAACTGATTTCAATATTCCAATCGCTTTTGATTTATGCAAATCACATAGAAGTTTAAAATTGTATAAGACACTATAACAACGCGGTTGCTAGACCTTGGGGATTTCTCTAACGAGTGCTTATTCAAGTTCATTCGTAATGATATAGGCAGATGCACTTGAACAACGTAAATTTAAATTACTCTGCCTTTTGTACGCTTTTCAATTATACTTTTGAACGTTAACTTCTCTCAACTAATAAGATGATTACAGACTATAATTTAATGAGATAAGCTTAAACCTCGACTAGATCGCGTGCATAATTCGCAAGAGCAGACGTGCGAGTATTTCCGAAGCTCGGAATTTTGTTACAAAATTTGTAATGCAAATTTGGAACATCAGCAATTGTGAGGCACCGTTTTCATTGGGGATTAAACGAATAAGAAGTTTGACAAGCTTTCCTCCCGTGTAATATCTTGGGCAAACGATTTTCGGTTTGCTGTACGCTAAAGTTGATTTCTATTATACAAGTTAAAGGACGGTTTTCAGATTCCACTACAATATATATATATATATATATATATATATATATAAATGCATTGTAACGTGATTTTTCTAGTTTATGCAACGACTGGGGCATTCCTCTCACTACTTTATTAATTAAAAACTTAGGGTTCATAAAATAATTTTACAGCTCAGTTATTATGCAACGTTATTAACAGATTAGCTGCTATCACAGGGGACACTGGCTACCGTACAAAAGCTTAGAGGGTTTTGGGCCAACAATGTAGCATTAATCTTTGTTTGCTAGTACGGTTTATATATCAGTTGTTCGAACCTGGATAAATTGTACGCATGGATATCGGGGCACTACTCCATCGGTTATAACCACATTTTAGTGTTGCAACCTGCTGTTTCTAAGCAACCAAAGTCTCAAAGGTATATTTAATGATTCCCTATACACGCACGACTTGCGCTGAAATACTCATTCGTTTATCAAACAAAGAACGCGAATTTAGGGTGTACTGCGCTTAGAATATTGGAGATTAATATTTTATGACTATAACGACAAGTAGACCTTATATAATCATTGCTTTAGTGCAAATAAGTGGTAACGGTATTACTCAATTAGTTAAATTTAAATACGAACTTTCCCAAGGATTGACTGGTCTATGGATAAAAACCGCATATGAAACACCATAATTTCAGAGGAAGTTCATACTTGTCAAACTCAGTGATATAGTACGTGCTGAACAATTGGAGAGTTGCGTATTAGATCTACTGAAATTCTTTCGATGTGCTTCTAATCAGCATGAACTTAAAATTTCACGACTTTGCAATTAAAAGGAGCTGGGATAGTTCGTAGTTGCTTTACAGCTTCTCATATTCTTTGAAATTTTTCCTAATCGACTTCAAATTAAGATTTCACGACTTTGCAATTACACTGAGTTGGGCTAGTTCACAGTTGTTTCAGAGCTTCTCAACTGTTTAAAATTGTCTCTAGGAATATTAAACTTAAGAATTCACGACTTTAAAAATTAAGCTATACTTGGTTAATTCACAATTAGGTCTTAGAGCTTATAAATTTTTCTATGTTATCTCTAATTATGATGAACCTAAAATTTTACGACCTTGAAATTAAACCGAGCTGGGTTAGTTCACAGTTGCTTCAGAGTTTCTCAAAATTTAAAAATTTTCTCTAGGAATCTTAAACATAAGAATTCACGACCTTGAAATTAAGCTATACTTGGTTAGTTAACAATTAGGTCTTAGAGGTTCTGAAATTCTTCCACGTTGTCTTTAATTATTATGAACTTAAGACTTCACGGCATTGATATTAAACCGAGCTGGGCTAGTTCACAGTTGCTTCGGAGCTTCTCAAACTTTTCAAATGTTCTCTAGGAATCTTAAACTTAAGAATTCACGACCTTTAAATTAAGCTGTACTTGGTTAGTTCATAATTAGGTATTAGAACTCCTCATACTCTTCCAGATTGTCTCTAATTATTATGAACTTCAGACTTCTCGATCTTGAAATTAAACCAAGCTGGGCTAGTTCACAGTTGCTTCAGAGCTTTTCAATGTATCAAATTTTCTCTAGGAATCTTAAACTTAAAAATTCACAACCTTGAAATTAAGCCATACTGGGCTAGTTCACAATTAGGTATTAGAGCTCCTGAAATTTTCCCACGTTATCTCTAATTAGTATGAACTTAAGACTTGACGACCTTGAAATTAAACCATACTTGGTTAGTTCACAATTAGGTATTAGAGCTCCTCAAATTTTCCCACATTATCTCTAATTAGTATGAACTTACGAATTCACGACCTTGAAACTAAACCGAGCTGGGCTACTTTACAGTTATTGCATACTACTTCACTACTTTTTTAAATTTTCTAAAATAAGTTTAAATGTAAGAATTCACTACCTTGAAATTAAGGTATACTTGGTTAGCTTTTCAAATTCTACGTTGTCTTTAAGCCAGTTAAAAATACTATTGTACGTTTTTCAATTATAGTCGAGCTTATCTATTCCACAGCTGAGTATAAGAGGTCATCTCCAACGGAACTAAGGACATCACCTTGAAATCGAACGGAGCCCGCCTAAAATTCCGCAGTATATTTGAACAGAGTTTTATAGATTGTTGATACTAAGGGCTCCTAAAGGTGGAGTTTCCTTAGAAACGTGCAATTCATATGAATTTTTCTGTTTAAATGTTAGCTTTCTTGCTTTTGCTGGTTATATGTGGTTTGTAAATTTTCTACGGATGTTTTTGTTAGTTTTAATAGGGTTTCCTGATATTATTTCTAGATCGTGGTTTTTAAAGTTTTTTGAGAGTGCTTCAGATTTTCATGATTTTATTGGGGTTTCCAAACTTTCACAGTTCCTGCGAGTATTTTTACGTTGTGTTCGGTTTTTATAGGATTTTGTGATGTTTTCTAACATTGTCAGTTATTTACTTGGGTTTTCATTACTGCTTCGTGGTGGCGTCTTCTAGATTTGTAGAAGGTTCTAATGAGAAGTTGTTTATTTTTCACATTTAAAAATTAATCAGAAAACCAGGAAAACGAAGTTGTAGGTTGTTCTAAATTTTAGCAAAATTCCATTGTATTTTCGTCAATACGATTTGAAGTTCTCTCTGGACCACTATGAGTTTATTCTATGATTTTGAGGAATTTTCAGGGTTATTGCGGTTTATTTCCTAAAGTTTCCTAGTTTTTGAAGCATTTATATGGTTTGCATTACCAGTGAGGTTTTTTCTGGTTTTTGTCGGATTTCCAATTTCTTTCAAACTACGTTAGACATGAACGGAATTTGTCGCCCAATCACAGAGGTGTGCTCTCTACTTAATTAGACTTTGCTTGCTTATCTCTACTAAATACTATATATAAACATTATTTTTTCGCAGTTTCGTGTACTATTACGGACCTAGTATTTTGCCTCGAACCACGGGAGTACGTATACTTCGTCTGCAGATAGTTGTTATTAGGTTGTCATGGGCTTGAGGTTTAAAGAAGTCTTTAGCCCACTGATCCTAAGAACATAGGCAACACGACCAACACCTGAGTAATGGTGGTGGTTGTCCCAACGCCTTCCAACGATCCGATCTTGAAAAATCTGCTAACTATATCAAGGACCCTAACTTAATTATGCTCAACATGAGTCATGCACAATTAAATCTTTTTAGCCAAACATAGGTGTTTGATTTAAATTGAGTTTAGGAGATCTCAGTAGCACCTTATATTATCTAGCTATATTCTCGGTAATCATTTTAAACGTAAGATTATACAAGCCTGAAACGAACTGACCTTGCACAAATGAGTCCTACTCTGAACTAATCTAAAAAATATGTAGAGCATATAGGAGAAAAATTGGTAGTATTTAATTATTACTAAATAAAGGCTATCATATCCCAGACAACAAAAATGATATTTTTGAACTACAAAAATGATATTTTTGAGCTACAAATATAAATAATAAACTGACATTTCCAGATGTTATTGAAGAAATTTGCATTCAACCTAGGCGACATACCGAAATAACCGAATACAATTGCAATTTACTTCGGAGAAAAGAATTTTATTTGAAACAAAATAGTCGTGCTAGGATTTATGGGACTTTGATGCTTCGCTATAAAGAAACTGTCTTGCATTTGTATTTGAAACAGTGTCAGTGGCGAGCGGGTTAGTAATGCTTTAAAGCGTATAAATAAGAATTTACTTTAAATTCTGGAAATTGTGGATGAGTTTAAATAACGACGCTATTTGAACATTGCCTATAAATCATTTGCGTTGACGTAAACAAATTTTGTTAAGAGAGATTTATCACACTTTAGTGAAGGAGAAATTTTTATTTCAAAATTTTCTTTCACGCAGGAAAGAACACTCGTGAATCGTAATTAAGCACGTAACAGGAACTTTTAAGGTTCGATTACGGTTGAAGCTCGTCTTATTTATTAATATTGTAACAATATTCTACAATAACTTTAAGATTTTGTTGAAAATATAAATATTCGTTACTAAACTGTTTATATTTTCACTTAACTATGCGCTTGAACCTTAACCTCTGTGAAATGTAGATCTGAATGCGCTTCACATATGTAACAACCGAGTAGTGGAAAACTGCTTCTTCCGTCTGATTTATTCTGACTTGCAGTTTTATTTGATTTCAAATGTGTAAAGACGAGTATGAGCATTTCGCTACAATGTTCCTTTTTGAATGGACAGTACGTCAAAGGTAGATGCTTTAACATGCGTGCAGTTAAGAGTTTTCGCTATCGGTATTTCTCAAGTATTTTGTTCATTCTAGAATTTTTTTATACATTCGCGTGAAACCGTCAAACGTACAACAAAGGCATTTCTCTCTTCAATATGAGCAGCGGTATGTCTGTTTAAGGGAGACTTTTCGCCGCATCTTTAAACACAAAGTTGCAACTAAAGAGCTTTTCGCGTCTGCGAGCTTTTACATGTTTAGAGAGTTAGATTCCATGGTATCTGCAGCCACGAAAAGGGCAACTAAGAAGCTTTTCCTCGGAACAAATTCTCATGACTTTAATTATAACGAAAACTTGTGAGATTTCCTTACAGTATTTTTAGAAAAATTTTGTGGAATAAATTTGAAATATTCTAGTTTTCTTTAGATTCGATCAGTTTTCGAAGTGAATATGAAACTACATTTAATGGCATCGAAGATTAGAGAAAATAAATTTAGGTAATTACACAATTGCTATAAAGGTACATTTGATGACAACAATTTGTTAAGGCTGATTAGAAATCTAAAAAAATGTGGAGATTAGGAAATGAAATAGCTCCAATTTAACAAACGGCATTTGCAAAACTATTTCAATTATTTATACCCCTCTCAAGGGTCAGCTTCGGTCACTTCTTTTGGTATTACAGTTTAGGTGGTTATAATTAGAAAATAAATTTTAAATACAATTACGTAAATCTATTATGTAAAACCTTAGTGCTTCTAAATACTAACGTTTAATATTAATAACTAATTAATTTTATTAGTTACGTTACCAAAAACATAAACAGGTATTCTACAATTATGTCTCATTAGCTGTAACTAAGGGTAGAAATATTCGTTTGTCTACGAGTATTATATCTCTTCGTATACGTGGAATATTAAATATCAGAATCTACGTGGGGTATTTTTTAAATAAGGTCCGTTTGTGAATGAGTGAACACGACGCGCGATCGCCACAGTGCGCTTGCGCGTCTGCACCCAACATGCTTTTCGCGCGTTTAGACGCCATTTGCAGTCTGTCTGTGTGCTAAGCTATAGAAGTATATAATGTTTAAAAAAATTGAGTCGACTGTGAGATACGATCTGTAATTCGTTTCTTGAATGCAAGAAACTTGGCAGTAGCGGAAATTCACCGTCAGATTTGTGAAGTTCACGGTGATAATGCTATGAGTGACAGCAAAGTTCGAAAGTGGGTGAGAATGTTCAAGGACCGGCGGGTTAATGTGCATGATGAGCCACTCTCTGGCGGACCTTCTCTGATTTCTGAATATTTGGTTCTTGATGTGGACAACAAAATTCGAGAGGACCGATGATTCACGATTTCAAAGTTATCAATTGAATTTCCACAGGTTTCAAGATCAGTTTTGTACACCATTGTTTCCGAGAAAATGGATTATCGAAAATTGTGTTCTCGGTTACATCGTTACAGGAGATGAGACTTGGGTGTCTCACATGACTCTTGAGTCCAAGCAACAGTCAATGGAATGGCGACACACCAACCTGAGTGAAAGCCAAACAGACAATTTCAGCACGAAAGATCATGGCAACTGTCTTTTGGGACAGGAAAGGGATTTTTTTAGTGGACTTTATGCCGAGAGGCACAACAATCAATTCTGATGCGTATTGTGTGACCTTGAGAAAACTCCGGCGTGCCTTAGAAATCAAGCGGCGTGGCCTACTGTCTTACGGTGTGATGTTGCTCCATGACAATGCAAGGCCATATGTTTCTGCACAAACACAAGGTCTAATCAGGCTTTTTGGATGAGAACAACTGGATCATCCACCTTACAGTCCAGACCTTGCACCCAGTGATTTTCACTTGTTTCGGTACTTAAAGAAATTCCTTGGTGGTCAACGGTTCAACGACGACGAAGAAGTGAAAATTGCAGTCATGGATTGGGCTTCTTCAAAGGCGGCAGATTTCTTTGACGTCGGAATTCAAAAACTTGTTGAGCGGTATGACAAATTTTGGAATGATAATTATGTTGAAAAGTAGATAAAAGTATGTTTAATATAGAAAAAAATATATTTTAATGATATTTACAGTATTTTAATTCTTATTAAAAAACGGACCTTATTTAAAAAATACCCCTCGTATTATTTAGATCTCGAACAGATTTCAGAAATTAAATAATTAAGTGTAATTATACGGAATGTTTCAAAATTGGGGTATCATGTATTGAAGGGCATGTTAGTTAAGTAAATTCTTTAACTGAATATTTAATATAAAAGTAAGTTAGAATGCTGTAAGTATAGGCAAATAGCTCCAGACGCTTCCCAACACTGTAGGAAGGTGGATTAAGCAAATTGTTTGTTCCTAGAGTGGCTATAGAGTATAGACAGTAGCAGATTTCCCATTAGACTAAGTAATTTAACGCCTACGGCGGTCAGTTTTTGAGGGCAGCAAATTTCCGACAGAAAATTTTGCGATAACGTGAAATGTGCTAAGGCGCGACGACGTGAAATTTTTTTGGACAATTGAATTAATAAGTTCTCGGAAATGTTTTCTATCTATCGCAATTCGGCGACGCCCGCCACACCGCTATTTAAATAAAAAAGAAAATTGTTATATTATAAAGTTTTATATATTGTTAAGAATTATTACTTTCCTTTTATATTTTTGAGAATTGCCAAGGGGGCTGGCTCGAGAGAGATTCAAAAGGCGTTAAATTCTCGAATATTTACGAAAGATGAATTTGAAATAATCACCAGGCTCGTCAAATTAATAATTGGACAGGGGCCCCAAAATTTTAGCTACGCCTCTGGTTATTTAGTGATGAGAGTAGGCGGCAAAATATATCACTTTACTCCTTATAGATGTAATATAATATATCAGTCTATAGGCTAAATATATCAGTCTATAAGCAAAATGGTAAATCCGCTATTGGCTATGAGTGGCATAAAATTTGTAATGAACAAATTTTAAAAGTTTTATTCTAGAAGTTTTGGACATTCACAGAAAGCAGACATCGAGAAATTGCAATTTTTATCACTACTTGTTTGGCAGCAATCTACTCAAACACACAAACAACAATTACTGAGTAATAAGCAAATTTAAAATCAGATCCTTCTTCTTCTTTTTCTGTGTATAGGCCAATGGCCTGTTAACTACCTACAAATGAGTAGGTTTTATGAGCAATCATCTGTAACGGATAGGGAGATTCGGTCCCGTAGCGTGGCCCCCGCGTTCTGCAGATTTGTCGGCCAATGACTTCTTTGCTTGGGGATACCTGAAATCAAAAATTTATACAAATATTCCAACACAAAGTATTGACGAATTAAAAGATCGCATACTTACCGAATGCAATAGCTTGAATCCTGACTTTCTTACGAATGCTGCGCGTGCTTTTCAACACCGTTTAGGTTATTGTTTAGAAGTATAAGGTGGCCATTTTGAATACATTGTTCTAACTATTGTTTTTATCTTCATTTCCGTTTTCTGTTATTGATATTTAACGTTTTACAATAATAATCGTCGTTGTTGTTCCACTCATTTTGATTTACCTATTTATAAACGCCGCATCGAACATAACCTTCATACTAAAATAATTTACAACTACAGTGATGATTCTGTATGCTTCTGTTTTCTTAGTTTTCTGTACAGTTGGTTGCCTACATAATAGGCGTAATTGATGCGTTCTTTTTAAAAGTATACCTGTACAATGTATTCTAAACAGAAAAATTCCCTGTATAGCATTCCTATTTAAAGACAATATTAATAAAAAATTAATTTTTTAGTATTATAATTTTACCTTCATGATTTGCTGAAAACCTTGAACATCCACAAACATTGATACAAATAAATTGCCATTCAAAACCAAAATAGAGAAAGAAAATTCAATTTTTACAGTATGGAAAAGTTTGTTGTTGAAAGAATTATACGACCATTATAAATAAAAACACGATTTTAGGTTGAAATTTTCTTAAATAAATCTCAACTTTAAAAGTTTTGTTTCTGAAAGTTTTATGTGTTAACATAAAAGTATGTGGAAAGAAATTTAGATCTAAAATAAATTCAAGAAAATATTGTTTTTCGTTTGGTGAGGTCTTTGTATGTTCCAAAAATAAACACAAGGAAATTTCGAGATACGTATTTATACGTAGGAAAACTTTTCTCTCTTAATCGCTTTGACATCCAAAGATACTAAATGTGGAGAATTTCTGTTTAAAATTAATTTTAATAGCCACATACTTCAGAAATTATTGTGCGTACAGTATAGCTTTGCTAATGCGGACAGATAAGATTTTCCACTCATCTAGCTTTGCGAATTTTACGGATTATAGACACACTATACAAATAAAGCAAGAAAGATCTCTCTACCTCCTATACAGCCCAAGTCGGGTCTTGGCCTCATTCACCTTTTGTAGTACTGTCAAACGATTCCGAGTCTAGAATTGGAATCGGTTCTTTAGCTTTAAGAATCGGCTCTGCAGCGTCGTTAAAACCGATTCTCGATTCTAGAATCAAAATACGATTCTAGAATCGAGAATCGAAATCCGATTCTAGAATCGAGAATCGAAATCCGATTCTAGAATCGAGAATCGAAATCCGATTCTAGAATCGAGAATCGAAATCCGATTCTAGAATCGAGAATCGAAATCCGCTTCTAGAATCGAGAATCGAAATCCGATTCTAGAATCGAGAATCGACATCCGATTCTAGAATCGAGAACCGATTCTTGTAGAATCGAGAATCGATTCTTCAAAATGTCCGATTCTTGACAGCACTAATCTTTTGCGTCCACTTTTTTATATCTAGTAGGAATGTTCTCCAGTTTCTGGTGTTTAATACATATGTTTCTTGCGCCCTCGCCGATCTCATTTTGCCCTCTCTTCCGTGGTCTGCCTACCGGCCTCCTTTCATCCATATTTCCGTTGAGAGTTCTTTTCAGGTTTCTGAATAAACAGATAATAAGATTATATTAATACAGAATGATTTTGTTTATTAATAGCAAATTTGTTGTTGCTTTTTGCGTTCAAAAAATGCACACTGGATTTTTCTTTCAATCTTCTTAATAAAACAACATGCTGCATTAGAAAGTTATTTACGTCTGCCCATTGAAAGCAATGGGAAAATGACCACACAGCGTATATTTGGCATGCTTTTACTACATGATTCTTCTACAAACTCACATTTGGAATCGGTAGGTAATATTAATCTCATTATCAGCTTTTGAAATGTGTGCATTTCAGTCTTGACCTGTGTTCTCACTGTGTCTAATTGCCCAATTAAATATATCCTCAGCACTAATTTATGAATAAATACAATTCAACATTTGCGGAATGAGGTTTAAATCTATATTTACCGATTCAGATTTTCATGGTTGTTTCAACTGACAAACGAATTTTATCTTCTTTATGGCATTTTAAACAGAGAATCATACCAATTTCTTTGATGTTTTTGTCAGTTATAGTTTTCCATGATTGATGCAAGTTCATGACAGCCCTTCCAAATTGTAGCTCTTTAAAGTGTTTGCTAAATCATTGTTCTGAGATATTAAGTTAGTCAACATTTTTTCCATAAGCCACTTTAGTTTTTTGTATCACATTTGAACCATCGCCTCTGTTATTGCTGTACAGTTTGGTGGTGAAACCATAACTAAAGTTTGGATAAAAATTAATCTATCCTCGGATAGATGAGAGGGAGCCTTATCTATTAAAAGAACCCCTCTTTGAGGCGAATTTTGCTTATGTAATATTTATTACGTGCTTTATAAAAATTTTTTGAACCATTCTCAAATGTGTCCTGATTATAGAGTTGAATGGAACAAAACTGTCCAAATTATTGGAGTGTCCCGAGTTAACGCATGTCCGAATTAACGAAGATGTACTGTATGTTCAGAATATTAATGTTTTCTTGTTGAAAAAAGTATTAAGCTAAGCTAAATTTGAAATATAATTGGTTAACAAATCTGTTTGTACGATCGACGTTTTGCTGTGCTCTGTCTCTTTCTATCTCAATCTGTCTATCTCTTACACACACTCTCCTTCTTTCCACTTCTCTCTTCGTAAGTATGTAATTGACATAAGTGAGATAATTTTTGGACAGGATTTCAATTATTCTGTCTGTATATTATTTATATATAATGACAATTGGGCATTATTTAATTATGATAGGAGTATACTCGTTTTACGTCTGGAACTGAAGGATGGGTATTAGTTAAATGTTAAATGCCATAGGTGACCAAATACAAAACATTGATTTCGATATTGGC
>JABXWE010018492.1:0-14628 GCA_014611495.1 Limonius californicus | reverse complement strand
AGGTTATGTTTTTTTGAAAGCAGGCAATGTTGCCAGCGGGGCTTGTTTGTTCATTTAACGTCCGCCTATTTCTGCTCAATATTGGTTTATAATACTTAGATATAATAATGATTTCATTATAAATAAAATAATAACTATAATTTAAATGTTGTCGTAACACATACCAAATACATATTGCTGTTCTTTTTACACGAGAATTCTGAACTCAAATCGTATGTATACAGAGCATATTCCACGCCATTCTTTGTTGCCCTATATTTAGGTCTTGCAGCTCATGTTTCAAATTGATATTATGGTAGTCCAGTGGTTGACTTTTTGTCTCTGGTGCTAAGAGACCCAAGTTCGTATTCCATTGAGGTCAGTGTTTTTCTCGGGCGAGATAAAAACTGTAAAACACTCATTCACAATTTAGATGCCAAAAGAATATCCCCTACCCTATTCCACCTTCATGCTAACACTAGAAGTATCTGAATCATCGACACCCTCCTATTCTGAATCAGATTCCCCAATTGAAATAATGAAAGGAGGAATATTTTCCAACGATAGATTTCCCATATGTTTTGTCCAGTCTTGCAAAATAAGTTTTTCACAATGCTCACAGAAATTTTTCCACATGTCGGGGGTACATTTTGAAAGAGCCTCACGCCATAAATTTGCAACCCTGTCATTCGATTTTGGCTGCTAATTTATGTGCTTATTGTAATAGGTCTTACAAAACCCCCACACCATTTCAATTGGGCTGTATTGACAATGGTATGGAGGTAATCGAAGAACCTCATAGTTGCGCTTTTTCAAAATTTCGCCAGTTACGTATCTTTTAGTTCCGTCTGCTGTAAAAGGTTTAATTAACTCCCAAAGTTTTTTCGTAGTAATTTTCCCCTGTATTTCGACATTATGGTGGTTAACCAACCATTCCTGCAATACACCTTTATTGCAAGAAAATGTAGGCGGCTTGTCAAACTGCACTGAATGATAAGGTCCATAACCACGACAAATTTTCCTTGCAACTTGTCCAAAGCAGGAATCAGCTGATTAACTAACCAATTTTGAAAAATTTCCCCATTCACAGTTTTATGATAGTCGCTGTCGTTGTTCTTTGAGTCTAGTAACATGTCGCACCCTTCCAAAAAGCCTAAATTACATCCCGCATTCAAAATCATGAACCTCTTCCCCTCACTTTAAATTTTGGCTGGGTTACTTTTAAGATCGGTTTCGTGTACCCATTGACAACTCGCGGATCCATTTTGGTAGATCCACGTTTCATCTAGATACACGAATGTCACATTTTCACTAGAATTTTGATATTGGAGAAATTGTCTCAAAAATTTAATTTTGGATGCAACGACGTGTTTTTGTTCACATAAAATTTTGCGTCCATTCACCATTTTGTGTTTGTAACCCATTGATTTAATAATTTTGAATAAAGTAGTCTTGGCCCCCTTTTATTCCACATTTTCGCGAGCGTCAGCCAAGAGTTTGTCGAGGGTAAAATGTTCATTCTTCTGATGATACTGCTAAATTTGTCGTTGCAAATCTTTTCTAAACGTGCAATTTAAGAAAACGTCCGTCTTAGCGCGTATATTACAAATGGAAGATTTCAAAACGTCCTGTCCTTGTGATAAAATGTCCCTTATAGAACGCTCAGACACCTAAAATTATAAGTAATTTGCAATTGCATATTTAAGAAATAATACATGCTTACCCCAAATATATCAATTAATCGATTTATAATCGTAAATCGTGTGTCTGGCCTATCTCTTTTATAATGGTTGAAAGCTTCCACAATTTGCAGTTTAGTAACTTTGTTAATGACTTTCACCATTCTGACAATTAAGTAGGTATAATATATTATGTGTTTTATTGATTCTAAACTTCCTAGATTATTTTAGAAAAGTAGGGGACTCTAGAGCTGGCAACAGGGCAATTTCATTTTGACATTGCTAGAAATCAATCAAATAATATTTAAGAAAGGCAACTTAAGAAAAAAAAACACACCCTGCTGGATGGCAAATCAATCGTGAATAGTGTATACGTATAAAAAAAACTAGTGCGATACTTGGCCTTGGATCTGCATCGACAATGTCTCGATATCTGGTGCAATAGATGTAGTAGAAATTCTCAATGTGTTCTCCAGATGTTCATCAGATATTCTATTTCGAGTCTTACTTTTGTTGTGGTTCATTCTTGAGAAGATTTGTTCACATATGTAGGTGCTGCCGAAAAGGGATACCATGAAGAGGGCATGATTATGTAGTGTGGGAAATTTGTCTCTTGGTAGATAACATTTATAAATTTCAATCAACGTTACACGGTCAAATTCGTCCTTTAGTCGCATATCAGATTGCAACTCAACACATTCCATTTGAAAATTCGGTGGCAATGTATCTATTTCTACCGAAAATGGAGTTGTAAAAATACTAAAATAATGCTTATTCATTCGAAAATCCTGAAATCGTCGTTCAAATTCCCGTATCAAATTAATATAAATTTAACAAAACGCCCAATTGTTCAGCTCAATGAAAAAGTAATCTTCTGTCCATTTTTCGTTAACAATTCTATTTTCATCAATCAATTTTCGTTTCTGTTTTGTTGAGGTCATCCTACAAAAATGAAAAAAGTTGCGACGATAATAGAACTAGCCAAAAAATATATTCTTTCATGAAGCTACAGTTTTTGAATGCTTTTAAAATGATATTGTTCCCCTTTATTTGGAAAGTTACTTGAATATGTTATAAGACAAATGTAATATAGCCTGAGAGTTTATTCCGCTATTAAATGATATTTGTATAACAAAAATGTTGAATTAACTAAAAGGAATATAGTTGGTTCATTTATTTGCACATTACATTACATAAAATTATTTTATTCATCAGAAAATTTAGTCCACTTTCACCGCAGCCTTCAACTGATATATGTATGGAACATTTAATAATAAAATTTTTTGATTGACGAGGGTTGATTGATAACTAAGTTTTCCAACAGCGCCGTGGTGCGATTAGTGGGGATAGAAACAAGTTCTAGCCTGCATTCGGTCGCCTCGAGTGTCTAGTCTAAATGTTCAAAATTTCAGTTTCCTGTGCCGCGCCGTTGCGTAATAGTGTCATTTATCATGAGCTTGACTTTTGAGTTCCGTACCAAGCAACGATCAGTGATAAAATTTTTAATGCTGGAAGGTTGCGCGCCCATCGAAATTCACATGCGTTTGAAAGCTGTTTATGGCAAAGTTTGTATGGATTTGAAGAACGTTTGCCAATGGGTTCGACAAAAATCTGCAATAGGGGCGAGATGAAGGTGTTTGATAAAAAAAGATCAGGACGACCAATTTCAGAGACGCATGAGGAGAATCAGAAACGAGCAAAGAGAAATTGCTCTGCAACTGGGCATTAGTCAAGAAAGAGTGCAGCACATTATCCAAACATTGAATTACAGAAAAATCTTCGCCAGGTGGGTCCCGCGACAATTGGCGGATGTATGTCATGAAAGAACAGAGAAAAAACGTTTGTCAATAACTCCTTAACCAGTATTGTCGTCAAGGAGATGATTTTCTCATGAACATCACCACCGAGAACGAATCTTGGGTTCATCATTACGACCCTGAAAACAAGTAGCAGCAGTCGATGGAATATCGTCACCCCTCATCTCCGGGTGTAACAAAAATTCAAAACAGTTCCCCCAGCACACAAGTCATGGTCACAATATTTTGGGATGCAAAGGGTGTCACTCACACGGAATATCTGCCAAAGGGAACAGCAATGAAATCGGCAAGATACTGCGAAACCTTACGTAGAGTAAGGCCGCAAAGGACCACTTTTTGGTGGCACCACGACAATCCTAGACCGCATTGCAGCCACAAAATGACGAAGACAATAACGAACCTGAAATTCACAGTTGTTTCTCACCCTCCGTACAGCGCCGATTTGGCACCGTCAGACTTCTGGTTGTTCCCAAAGTTGAAGGAGGTATAGAAAGGTCACCATTTTTCGTTGGATACCGAAGTTCAGGCTGCTGTGCGCAAGTGAATCAAGAGTAAACCAGAATGTGGAAATGGATACAGCGTTTGGAAAAATATGTGACACTAAATGATGATTATGTAGAAAAATAAAAATGTGGTTTGAAGTAGAATAAATTTACTTTTTTGTATTCGCTCTCCAAAATGGTTACTTTGGAAACCGTCTGGAGTCCGTAAAATGCTATTTTACGGCCTAGTACTTAAAGTCGCCATGGCAACACGTTACCGGATTCAAATTTGGTTATTCAGAAAACTTATCATTAAATCGAATTTTGCACTCATTATACACTACAGACACCACAAGATTACTTCAACATACCGTTCTTAACACTTATTTTAGGACCAACACCAAAAATACCAATATTTTTGAGTATTTAAATTGAGAAACGCGTCATTGATAAACAATCGGTTGCCATGAACATTTTCGCATACGGCCGTCTAATAAATACACTACCGTATTGATGGCAATTGAAAATTAATATTACAATGCAAGAACTCTTTTTTTTTTGGAGAGCTAATGCAAAAAAAACATTGTATGCAACACGTACGCAAATGGCTTTAGCGAACTCATCTTCATATTACGGACTCGGCTGTCGCCTTGTCCGGAAACATTAGGATTCGTTCGCTAAAGCCTTATTTTGCGTGCTTGTACATAAACTACTATTATTTTGGCACCGGTTTCATTATTTCCTCTTGTCTCAAACATATTATATAGGATTGGAGACCTTAGTTATCAATCGACCCTCGCATATAGGCCAGGCAATAATGGATTGAAAGAACATATATCGTATTATAAATATTAAGGTAAACCAAACTATGCAAAACACTATAGTTCATCTCACCTAGCTTAGCCGGTAAAAGATTAAAATTTTGCAGGTAGGCGAAATTTTACCTGCTCAGTCATAGGACTTAAGCTATGACATTCAAGCGCATGTTTATAGTTGTTCTAACTGTTGTTTACTTGTCTGCAAGATTTAGGAAGTACATGTTTTATATTTGCACTCAGTTAATCGATGCTGTAGTTCCAAACAAGTACAGAGTTTAATCGTTCTCCATAATTGTGTTTATATTTAACATTCATGTTTGCAATATTAACAAAAATTTATATATTTACAGAAATACGTTTCGTACAATACATAAATTACACATCGACATCCTCTCCTGAATCTCCCCTCTTACATATATTATTGGATTTATTTCGGTTACCACAAATTTTTCCTGGTCCCACCAACTCAAAATTTTCTTTTCTGTTCGGTCAATAACCTTTTGCCCCACACTTCTGCAGAAACTTTATTTAAAGATTCGTTCCACATAACAAGTACCTTATTGTCTCCATAACCATCCCTACCCATGTATGACTTATAATATTGCTTGCTTATACCCCAAATGTTGCTTTTGCGCAACATAGTTATTTAGCACTCGATAAAACTATGATATTTGTTGATTATATCAACTCGCTGTATCCTACAATATTTTTGCAAGTCTTTTGAAACATAATATTCATAGGACGTTCAATTTGTTTTGCTACAAAGTCCTTATTTTCATTTCAGCAAGAAATGCGACCATAAAAACAACAGTTTTCCAATCAATCCCGGAAAATAAGTATTTGCTATAAAATAAAATAAAAATTGAGAAACATATCTACGGCATGTTTGTTTTAACCTGTAATAAGTATTATTGGATAAACAATGTATGAAAACATTAAAAAAGAATTATGAAAATAACGTTGCGCCAACTCATCATTGGCTGTTAATGGGTGAACATCAAATAACTCAGTTATGTTTGTGATAATAAGTAATAATAAGAAAACCAATATCGAAACCAGCATCAATTGTGGTATTGCCATAACTACACATGATGATTACCTTATATTGCCTTTGTGTTAACACTTTGTAATATGCATTAAGCAAATAGAAACTAACAAACCTGTTGAAGTTATTAATAATACCTTGTTTAATTATTACTTAAGCAACTGAAAGCTGCTCTTAATACCATAATAAAAAACGTGATTACAGTAATATTTTATATTGTGTTACAGGAAACGAAGCTCATCACACACAAATCTTTATCAAATCTTCGTGAAAATGAAAACCATATGCCAGAAATTGAGGATATTTTAAAGAATGATCGCCGCTACCTTGTTTTGGATCACATTCCTGAAGAAAGGACTCAATTAATTTTAAATTATTTAGAAGAGTTGGATAGAAGAGGACCTCCTCCACCACCTACAGCAAGTGAGCCTACACGTAGATCGGTAAAATAAAGTTTAATTTTTTTAACCATATTTCACATGCACTTTGAGTTGAAGTGCTGCAATTATATATAGACAGTTTTGACAGTATGGATGTATTGTTGCTAGCAAACTTAGTGTGAGGTAAGTTGTATTCATTTTTTTCGTATTTAGGACAAGTCGCATTATCATGTCGGGTGCTTTCATCTCTAACTTTTGATTAGGTACTATGGCAATGCCATTAATGTGTGATAATTCAAAACAGTTATGTAGGAGTGAAAGTTTTTTATACGTTTAAGCATTTGATGCAATTTGGGGTAATAATATGATTGATAATTATTTTTTAAATGTAATTCCATCACAGACCTGTTTGTATAATCCGTACAAATAAACTTTTATTTCAAATTGTTTTTTTATTTTTAAATATTGGATCTGTAAAATTAAAGCATACCATACAAGTGAGAATATTTTGTTGTGTGTGTGTAAAATATAAAACTGAAATACTGAAACTCGTGCAGGATATAAGCATTGACACAGTACAATTTTGAAGTACATTATTTTAACACACATGTTCCAACCAATGGAAATTATGAAATGGGGGAAAATGGAAGAATGGAAAAGAGATCTGCTGCAGGATTATTCACAGGATTTGAGGAAAAAGCAGGGAAGATTTGAGGAATAAGGAATTGATAACTGTAATTACTTTCTAAGAATTACCCTTATCAAGGAACAGTAAGTATGATCCGATTTGGAGATTTCCTAAGAAGTGGTCTAAAAACGAAATTTTACTAGTAGACAATCTTAACCAACAAGAGACTGTGTTGAGAAGTCGTCAACCTTTTATTTTACATTGTACATTATTATTAGGAGTTGTCGACCTTTCATTTCTACGTGTTGCAAATATTTGTAATAGTAGTGGTCAACCTTTGATTTCGCTTAATTGTGCATTATCTTAGTACCAATACAGGATGTGCTATGCATGTGAAAATTCTGTCTGTTTATGTAAATTGTTGCAGTGTCTTAATAAAGATTCTCATGGGATAATTAATGGTAGGGATATGTTAACTTTGTAGAAATAATGTTTTTTCTAAGTCAGTCTACTACAACCAACACAACATAAAATAAAGCAGTGGTTTGAAACTTGCGTTTTATTACCTATCTTTACCTAATCTGGTATAGGTTGCAACAACTGTCAGAAACACAATCAATTACAAAGTACACAATACATGGAAAAAAATAACTTAAACAAGTTTACTGAAGATAAACAGAAGTAAAATATCTGAATTCAGTTATGATTATAACACATTTATCATTTAAAAATGGTAGCCTTGAATAATTAAACATTTTTTAAAACATAATAGTGTTTCCTTGTGTTATCGAGGGTGTTGCACAACTACAGTTAAAACATTGTCATTTGATAGTTTTGAGAAAAAAATTTTTAATGAACGTGAATATTGTAATGAATTCGAAAAACTACATGAAATCAAACTTTTAATGGCATAATTAATTCACAACCTTAGATGGCCTTTGAGAAAACAACAAAACAAAATTAAGTTAATTATTTGAAATACCTGTAACAAATATGAAAATTTTCTCAACTTTATTTAGTTTATTTGTAGATAATAGCACCGGCACTGGGCGGCCCTGTCTTCATTATCATGATAGATGATGGATTAAACATAGAGATCTCCAGATTTACATCATCTGGATTTTTATCATTGGGGATACCTAAAACACCTGGCACATAGTGTTGAATACATTCTCATAGACAATTACTTGACAGAATCATCAATGCATCAACTGAAATTTGCAACGACAATGTAATGCGTCGAGTGTTACTGATTCATCAATGGCAGGTTGTATTCAAGATCAAGGAGCATGTTTTAGTTATATAAAAAAATGCTTTTATTTTGATTTCTAAGTATTATATTTGGTTGTGTTAAAGGCTATTATTAAAATTTTTACATACCCACAATTTTTTCAAAAATTAAAATTTATAAACCCAGGTTATACCACCGTTCTTTTAAAAGACAAATTATATAAATCTCTATTACCATCTTTAAGCTATTTAGATCATAGATAGCACCATAAGACTTTCGTTAAGCCATATATTTTCCTGTTGTTGAACATGTAGTTTATGTGATTGTGGCCAAATTTTATATAAAAACTTTGTTTCGTGAGAACATTTTGTGTGACCTAACAACATCAAGCAGATGGTAGTGCATTTAGCCACCGTTCTTTTAAAAGAACGCCTTTTTTTCTCAAAACTTCCAAGTTTAAACTTGTAAAATGCATACATTAACGTTTTTTGTTTCTAGTTCGTTCCAAAAATCAAGAAATTAAGGAAGCAATAAAAAAATAGTTTTGGCATAAACTGGGTTAATAAATCACTACTGCGAACATGTGCAAAGACCAATTTTTAAACAGTCCCTTCATTAAGAGTTCTCCAAAAGTGTTGTGAATTTAGTCTGCCAATTCAAACTTAAAATCGAAAATGAAACAAAAGTACATCTAACTAAAATGACATACCAAGAAAACAGAGTAGCGTCTATACTGTCTTCCTGGATACTTTTTAAATAAAACATTTCACATTTAAAAATGAGTTTGTGTCAATATTATTGTGCAAAAATTTTTAATTGAAACAATGTGGAAGATATCAGCCATAAACAAATATAAGTTATGTAAGTTTTTACAATTTTTAGTGAAAGCATTAATTGCCCAGATTTCCTTGTAGATTACATAACAAAATTGTTATCGTTTAGGTATTTAAAACCTGCAAATTAATTGAATTAATAAAAATAATAAGTATTCCATTTACTGCAGTTTGGGTTTTTTTATACAAAAATATACGATGAAATATCGTTAACAAACAAAGTAAGTATAATTATAATTTGTGAACTAAGTACTATCAATACTCTAAAACTGAATAGTATAGAAGTAAATCAGATTGTTTTGAAGTATCTTCTTCTACTTAGAGGTTGATGATTACACTGGCAAATTTTTCTCGATCTAGTATTCTGAAGATGTTTGGGACATTTAGTTCTGTCCTTCCTGCTCTCTGTCTGATTTCTAGCTTTCCTATCATTATCAGTTGAGATAAATTGTATATATTATTTCTTAATAAATTGCCAATAGTGAATTCCAGGTTGAAAATACAGTACATACAACATAGGGCAATGCTAACCTTATTGAACTTGGTTCTTCCATATTGCCAGTTTTTGGCAGTGAACAACAGTCTAAGTTAGATAGTGATGATATGAATACTGAACTGGACAATGGTGATACAGTGGTTCCACAGTTAATAGCGGGCTACAGGATTAAATATAATAGGATAACAAAAATACTGTTTCTCTTTCTATTCTAATATTAACTACGCCCCAAATATAGTATGTTCATTAAAAAAAAACTAGCAGGCTTTGAAATTTTTAACAAGGTATGTCTTAGCCCATGTGTTACAATTGACAGTCATAATGTCACTTATAAATGTAAACAATAATGGAAAACAGTTAGATTTTGAAGTAACTCTTTTATTCCAATATTATGACTTAATAATTTATACAAATGGTTGAAAATGTCTTCCTTCCTGTTCAATACACTTAAAAACCCTTCGTCGGAGACCATCTATGACATTACGTAACAGAATGGGGTTCTCATTAATTTCGTCACACTTTACTTGTATTCGCTGTCGCAGATCTTGTAGATTACGAACAGGTGTTGCATAAATAGAGTTTGTAATGTAGGGCTATAAGAAGAAATCACATATTGCTAAATCGCACGATCTCGGAGGCCATGGAATAGTTGCATTTCGACTAATTATGCGGTCGCCAAAGAACTCCAGAGTTTCTTGAGTGTAGTGAGAACGTGCTCCATCGTGCTGGAAAAAACTGCCCCTTATTTCATCATCATGCAGTTGTTCCACAAAGGGTGTTAAAATCGTATTGCGGTACCTATCGTTCTGCAGTTAGCGTTCCTAAAAAAGTATAATTTAAGTTTACTCGTAAAAAAATAAAAAAGCATTGTACCTTTAAAATATATTGGTCCAATTATTCGTCTTCCACTTATCGCTGCCCAAACTCCAACTTTTTCTGGGTGCAAAGGTTTCTGAACGTTTGTGTGTGGATTTTCTGCCCCCCAAATTCTCATTGTTTGCGAATTGACATAACCAAATTTATAAAACCATGCCTCGTCAGAGAAGAATGTTTTTTTGTAATATCTCCTCATTGTTATGTAAATTATTCAAAAACCATCGACAGAACTGCAGTCGCATGGGATAATCAACAGGCAACAATTCTTGAACTGCAGTTAAACGATAGGGATACCTATGTAAATCTGTATGCAGAAGTTTGTGGCATGCTCCGACAAACAGATTGATTTGCTGAGACAGATGACGAAGTGATGTACTTGGTTCATTGTCCATAACTTCTTGGGCGGCAGCAACAACTTCTGCAGTTCGTCTTACTGGTGGGCCGCTACCTTTTTTGCGTTGAATGCTACCTGTTTCACGAAACAGAGTAACACATCTACTGGGAGTATTTTTAAACTCTTCATAATTAATGACGACCTCAGGAAACTTAGCACGAAACTCTTCTAAGCATCTTTGCAAGGAATAAGTCCAAACATCATTTATTTTCTCACCATTTCGAAAGTAACTTTTCTAATAAAAAAGCTTTTTGTTTGAACGTATACCCCATGATGATAAAATAATGGATCAGTTAACAAAAGTCCAGTTAAGTTCTAAAAAGAACTGATTTAAAACTAAAAGCGATGCAACAATCAAAATAAGAACAGATCCAAAATTGACAACAAACACAACATTCACATTTCGAGGTTATGGGGGATATGTGATACACTTTGACATCTACATAGGAATACATTTTAACGGTAAGCGATTCGGAATCGACCTGTTTCGGAAATGAAACGTGAAGATCTAATTATTATTTAATTATAAAGTTCAAATTGTTCAGAATATCAACTAACATGTGTATACCAGTGTATACAGGCGGAAATTTGTTTTATTCCCAATTAAATCTTGTTTTACGTACTGATTTAAAAATTAGTAAATTTCGTTATTTCGCTTCCTATAAAGTGCATGCTGTAAGAAGCCACTATACGTAAATTTACCATAGCCAGCTGCGAGTTTTTTTTTAAATGAACATACTGTATTTCCCCTATTCAAATATCCTCAAGTTACTGAAACAGAAGATGATGTTCCTTAAGTAAAAGAAAGATACGGATATGCTCTGCTCGTTTACCTGTTTACAACCGGTCTAAAAATGGAACCTAAACATCTTTCTTTAACTTAAGGAACTTCATCTTCTGTTTCGGTAGCTCCTGGATAGCCGTAATAGTTGGGGCGTATTTAAAATTTGCCTATAACTAATGTAACAGAAAGAGAGAGAGACAGTATTTTTGTTGTCGTCTTCTAGCTAATCCTGTAGCCCACTATTAACTGTGGAAGCACTATAGTAAATAATGAAAAACGAAACCGTAAATTAGTATTCACAATTATCATGTACAACCGTATTGTATATTGTTTCTATTTATTATTAGAGCGTAGGGATTTTAGAAATAACGCACTTTATTTGAATTGATATCATTTATTTTAAAATGTAACAACACTGAGATTCTACAAATGTATTCGTATAAAGGTTGAATACTTAATGTTCCAAAATAGGCCTGCTCTACACCCAAAACACGCATTTATTCATTTCCCATTCCTAGACACATTTTACCTGTTAAGTCTACGAGCTAGCTATAAATTATAAACTAAATAGTTATAACTACTAGTAGGGCCCCGTCAGCACACATCATTTTTTTAAGGAATCTACCCTGTTTTTAAGATAACTTTTTTAAAAATTAAAATTTTAAGGAATTTGCCCTGTTTTCCAAAGGAACCTGTTTTAAAAAAAGTCAAAATTTTAAGGATTCTACCCCGTTTTGATCAAAGGTGAATACGATTTCGGCCAAGCTAATTCACCTTTTAAAAACAATTAAAATTAGCCCTTTTGCCCTGTTTTTAAGGTATATTGAAAAATTAACATTTTTAAGCATTTTACCCCGTTTTTAAGGTACCTTTGTTAAAAGTTAAAATTCGCCTTTTTCTCCTGTTTTTCTATTGGGCCACTTCAGCACAAAAATGAATATCGGTTTCGTCCAAACAAATTTCCCTTTTTAAAACACTTTAAATTAGGAATTTTGCCCTGCCTTTTTTGTTGGGCCACTTCAGCACAAAGATGAATAGGTTTCGTCCAAACAAATTCCCCTTTTAGAAACACTTAAAATCTTTTTGCCTTGTTTTCTGTTGGGACACTTCAGAACACTTTGTTTCTTTAAGCATTTTGTCTTGTTTTTAAGGTATATTAAAAAAGCCTTTGTCTCATGGGCCTGTTCAGCACAACAGTTAAAATATTAAAAATTTTGCCTCGTTTTTCAAGGTAACTTTTTAAAAAGTTAAAATTTTAATCTACAAATTTTGTAAGTAATCTAAAATGTTGGCAAAGTCTGAATTCCGATGCGATGCACTATGTTTAGTGACGGTTATGGAAAAGAAAAACACGAATAAGCAAAAATTAATTTTTTATTTGTTTAATTAATATTAATTTGTAACGTGTACATCCTCTCCTGAAGCAGTATGTTCATCCTCTCCCGAACCAGTACCAGATTCGTTAGACGTGGAACTTTCGGGGCTAGACAAATCAAATAACAAGAATTAGTAGGACAGCAACAATGGATGAAAGTGTCTTCTTTTAAGCGCTGAATGACTTCTTATTGTTATAATGAAATTTATGACTAAATTTAAAGAAAAAATGCACAGGTCACTCCGACTCACTGTATGTAGAAATAAACTTTTTCGGTTGGTTTTGGGCTCTTGGGTTCACTATTAGTATTGCCGATCGGCGTGAATATAGGTACGAATAGGGGGGCGGAGTTAGCTGCGCTGTTGGCTAATGGCCAGGTTTCACATTTTAAAGGATGGACGTGTTTATAAAATGAGTTTGAAAGCCGCGTATGCCAAATACAACGTTACTAGGCGATTCAGTCGAAATTATTATTTGTTTAAATGTTATTCTTGCTATTACAACGTATAATCTAAGGAAAATAGCCGGCGAAGTAAAGTAAACAGCTTTATCCGGTTAAAAAAATCGCTGTACTTTAACAAATGTTCATCTGCACGGTGGGTTGCATAACCAACGCAATTAGCCCGCGAAGAAATGCTAAATCATCCCAAAACAATCATTTTATTTTATGTAGACGTTTCAAATTTGGTATGTCGCTTTAAACTAGGAGAAAAGTTAAAAACCGATATTTCCCACAGGCGACGGCACGTCGGGGGGCGGTGGTGTAAGGGTTGCTTCCAATCGAAAAAAATTTCGAATAAAAGTTATCGAGAAAGGCGAGAGGAACAACTTTTATTCGAAATTTTTTTTTCTATCTCTCACCGTTTCGGAGATAGAATTTTTTTGTATACCCGAAAATGATAGAAATTTTTCTGTCACCGAACAAACCGCACGGATTTGGGATCCTGGGTTCATACAGAAAAATTTCCCGTAGACGTATCAAATTTGGCAGGTCGCTATAACTGGCCACTGTGAACGAGGAGAAAAATTAAAAATTCGATAATTTTCAAAGATAGCGGCGCGTCGGGGGGCGGCGGTGTAAGGGTTGCTTCCAATCGAAAAAATGTTCGAATAAAAGTTATCGAGAACGGCGAGAACAACAACTTTTATTCGAAATTTTTTTTTCTATCACTCACCGTTTCGGAGATAGAATTTTTTTGTATACCCGAAAATGATAGAAATTTTTCTATCACCGAACAAACCGCACGGATTTGGGATCCTGGGTTCATACAGAAATATTTCCCTTAGACGAATCAAATTTGGCAGGTCGCTCTAACTAGCCACTGTGAGCGAGGAGAAAAATTAAAAATTTGATAATTTTTAAAGGGGGTGGCACGTCGGGGGGCGGCGGTGTAAGGGTTGCTTCCAATCGAAAAAATGTTCGAATAAAAGTTATCGAGAACGGCGAGAACAACAACTTTTATTCGAAATTTTTTTTTCTATCTCTCACCGTTTCGGAGATAGAATTTTTTTGTATACCCGAAAATGATAGAAATTTTTCTATCACCGAACAAACCGCACGGATTTGGGATCCTGGGTTCATACAGAAATATTTCCCTTAGACGAATCAAATTTGGCAGGTCGCTCTAACTGGCGATTATTTATACTTACGGATCACAAACATGGCATGCACAGTTCTCTAAATCTGTCTCCATTTTCTTCTTTCCAATGCCCGGATACGCTCTTCCTACGTCGCGGCAAAAACGCTGGAATCTGGCGGAGTACCCTTCTATCTTGTTCAGGATGTTCTCTCGGTACATCCATTCCCCTAT
>JABXWE010018491.1:0-11320 GCA_014611495.1 Limonius californicus | reverse complement strand
ATTAATTAAGAAATCATTTGCAGAGTAATTTGTTAGTTATTTTTTACTTGTACTATGTATAATAATAATAATAATAAAACACTCAGTATATAGAGAAAACGAATTAAAAGGAAATGACTATTCGACGTATTAAAATTAGCTTTGTTATAAATCAAATAAACTTCAAATTTCTTGATGGTTATGCAACACTCCAGTTACAACGAATTATACGAGGAGTGTTCAAATTTAAACGGGATTTTATTTATCACAAATAGTATTACAATATTGGAATGATGAAAACTGTATTACTTTGCGATGTTTCCCCTGCCTAGCAATTTCTAATACCTTCCTGGAAGAAGTCATTGGGGTGCAGGCATATCCATTTATGAACAGATTCGATAACGTAGTTATTTGACTGAAATATTTTCCCGGCTAAAAATTCTTTTAGTAGTACAAACAAATAACTATCGGAGGTAGCAAGATCAGGACTGTATATTGTATGCGGAATAAAGTCCCACTGAAGTTTGTGTATGGATTCAATTGTTCGTGCAGCGGTATGAGAGCAAGCATTGTCTTGGAAAAAGCAAACAGAACTTTGTCTTCTCTTCCGCTTGTTCCTGATCGCTTGCTTAATTTTATCGCGCAAAAGTATCGAATATCAATGGTATTCTGTAAAGAAAGCAACAAAGACCATCCTTTGATAATCCCGTCTCTCTTGCCGAATAAGGGCATTAACTTTTTCTTAATTTTTGCCATTAACCGAAGTTGTAGCTCGTTGTGCATGAGACTCATTTTTATCCGTCTGTAAGAGGTTTCGACCATTCAAACAACTGACTTTTAGAAAGACATTGATCGCCGTATTGTGCTCGCTTCTTGTAAGAAATTCATTCGAATTCCCTTTCATTTGTAAGAAATTTGATTATTATTCGCTGTTCCGCGTTACAATGAATAGAACTTTCTGATATCGTAACTGTAACTTAAAAAATAATATACCCATATACAGCGAAACAATTGTCAAGCATATGTTAGCAAGAGCGGCGGCCAACCTTCAACTATATACAATTTTGGAATTGTCTTCAGATGAGGTTTAAATTTGAACACTCCTCGTATTTATTAACGCAGATTGTGAAGGATAAGTTAAATTTGGTTGTAGGATACAATTAATACTGTAAAGTGCGTACAATACATACAAGAAGCAGATTGGAAGAGCTACCTCATATATTTAGAAATAATACAAATTCCGAAAAGGACCTCAAGAGCCAAATAATCAAACAGCAATGATATTCTGTTTGTGACAGTAAAGTGAGATTGCGTACCTACACTTTGACGAGCAATTTTGTTATTGCCGTAAGCCTTGCGTACGTTATGACAGCAGCAGGTTCATAAAGGGCATAAAACAATATTACAAAACCTGAAATGTACATGTTTTGGCATGGTACTGGCGAAGCAAACGCTGTCACTTAATTTTTAAACTACTAAAATATACAAATCAATCTACTTTTCTAAACAACACCCAGTTATACAGATCTTATAATTGTTAGGGCGACCTTACGGGGGGCGAATAAAAACTACTGAATTTTCAAATTTAAATACGGTTTCACTTATGCAGTTCCTGGGTAAACAAACAGTGGATGCGATCGGAACTCACTGGCGGCGACAGGCAGGTAACACAGACTTACTGATCTGTCAATAAATGTTGACCAGTTGTACTCACCGGGGGTCCTCCATCCCCTTACCCCTGGATTGGGGTTCGAATAGGATACGGAAGCTCATCTGCCGGCTAGTTGCTGTGGCTGCAGTCATTCGTAACCGTACAGTAATTACGATAATTATGCATATCGTTTGGTGCACCACTCCTCCAGAGGGATCTAGGCTATGGATTAAGTCTATTGCCAGTCTCTCTGTTATTCACAGGAGTCGCGGGGAGGGCGTGCCCCCTCAACCCCACATGCGAAGGGGAGAGTATCATTAGTGTCTACATCCCCATGTAAATGTCAGTCGATGCCCTCCTGGCATACATATTGCATTCATGATAATAATATTTCGAAGTAGGCACATTTTCGATGCAACCTCTGCCGACTGACTACCTCCCGAATGATTGATAGGTAAATAACGATTAATCATGCCATACACATTATCCACTCATATAGCTACTTATTATTCACTACGCTACTGTTTCCGACAACTACTCACATAGACATACCAATCTTGTTTAACAATCATAATAGGACCCAATGCTTGTAAACCATATATAACAAGTAGATAATACGTAACCATTTGGGTAAACACATATAACATTTCATGGGATATAAACCATAACCTCGCCAAGGACACCACTGCATATATTAGCTGATATTGCCATTGCAGCCCATCTTTATACATAATCACATACGTGGTAACGCTAAATTCACACCTTGTCTCAGCTTAGAGGATAATCGCATCGCAATTAGTTAGTAGGTTCGCAAACGCTATTAATTAGTTATTACGCCAAGGATATGCAAGCTTAGGTCTAGCTACCCACAAGACTGCCTATTGTAGACTGCCGTTGTTGGCCCTTCTTAAGACTCCGCCCCTTGTTTTTCGGCCTGCCTGACCTTTCCTTCAAACCTTTATAATTATTCCCAGCTTATAGAGCCGACAGAAGCTACACATATTTTAAAAATATTTATTTGTTGAGTGTACATTTAAGTAATATTCACAACAGGCAAAAACCGTTGCCTAACATAATATTAATTATATCCTCCAACAAGATGTTTAGAGTTATTTTTTTAAAATTTGTGTTTATACACTAAAAGGAACCTGGTGGGTTGCATAACTTTCAGGGGGGTTGGATTTACACCTTAGACTAAGAACTAAGAATTTTAAATTTATAGTTAACTGCAAGATCTGAATATTCGATACAATATCCTTCCAAGCAATTTTGTACTGAAGACCTACAAGTCTCATTGCTAGTTACATTTCGAAATTAATATACAATCAGTTGTTGCATGTTCATTCAAAAAAGAATTATTTTGTGTAGTTGCCGAGATAAAACAGAATTAATCTTGAAATAACCCGAAGTAATAGTCATTGCTTGCGAATATCGTTTGGCATGTAGTTGTCAAATGTCACATACCTGTCGAGCAACCAACAACCAAAACTGGTTACATTATTTCGTGGAATAAATTTATAACAAAGCAAACTACACATATCGGTGTTCCAGATTAAATATTGATCTTAGTATTTTTTGTAGAACGCCGAGTAGCCCAGTGGTAAGAGGGCTAGAAGTGCTCGGTTCGAACCGAAATTTTTCTGTAATTCCTAAGGTCAGTGTCGATCTCTGTAACCATTCGACGTTGGGTTACAATTAAAGGCGCTTCTGCTAACCACTGGCTGATCAGGAGAAGTAAGAAGGCCACACACAACATCATACGTACAATTAACAGAAGCAGTTAAAATGGCGAGAGCGAATGTAGTTGAGAGGAGCGTGATGCAAGTCCAAACAGGACCCATTACCTTCATGTAATCCCGGAAGTATGAATGGCAACCTCGGCACCGTGAGGTAAAAGTGGAACTGATAAATGTCAAGCGGTAGGTCCTCTACTTCTGAGGTGCGCAATACAGGCATAAAAGAGAAGATTGCTACGTTACGTAAGAGACAAAGTATTTAAAGGAGAAGAACGTAACAAACTAATTAAATTTTTAAATACGAAAATGAAAATTTTTAATTATAAATAGGCTAATACTAAATTTCTTAGCTTTAACGCATGTCGCAGCTTATTGACATGTATATAACCTCACTTTTCCACATGACGAGTTATAATGAATGAATTTATTAAAGCTGTAACTGAATTTTTTACTATTTCCACTGGTTTTAAACAGTTGTTTCCTATCTTATTAAAGATTTTTTAATTTATAGTCAACGGCAGTATCTGGAAGTTCAGTATGATATTCTTCCAAGCAATTTTGTAGTGAACACGTACAAATCTTTTCATTACTAGTTACATTTCGAATATATCATATGATCAGGTATGTATTGATACGTACATAACCTCGCTTCTCTACATAACATGAGTTAGAATAAAACATGAACTATAAACCAATAATTTATCAGACGCTGGAGGTGAAGAATTTTTCATTACTTCTAGCAGTCACTTCCGGTCTTATGAAATGTTTTTAAAATTTATAGTCATCAGCCGATTCTGGAAATTCGGTATGATATTCTTCTAGGCAATTTTGTACACCTGCAAATTTCTTCATTACTGGTTGTTTTTCGAGAATATCATCATCAGATATGCTTATTGTTCCACCATATACATTATAGTTAAGAGGATAATACAAATACTTGAATGTTAATTCTAAAAAGAACTGTTTTTAACGAAATTCACTCACAGATTACTTGGCTAGGTATTTTCTAAACACTTACAATGAGATTTAAATGTGTTTTATGCAATGACAGTGATTCAACAGACACCTTTCGTTACAAGATCCACATTAAGAAAAAAGCATCTCGTTGAAAACATTACTCAGACTTCAATGACACGAAGAAAAAATCACAAAGCCACTTTTAATACGTTTGTCCTTAGTAGTAGTTTTGTTTGCTGTAATTTGCTTGCGTTCCATTTCGCGGGACGAAAAGGACAAAAAACGTCGGCTATTAGCAAAACCGTTAGATCAGAACGTCGTCTTCCAACGTGTAATTACTTCAATTTACGAGAAGAAAGTGTCGGGAGAAAACAAAAAATCTCCCAACAATGGAAAAAGTAGGCAGTTGCCCGGCCCCAAAAGCGATACCCGAAGATAAATCCATCCTGAAAACCGTAACAATAGATGTCCAATTACCCATTGTCTTCCAGTTTGAACGAAACCAAAACAACGCCGATTATCAGAACTAAATTAAACGGATGCTGGGAACAAATATTCCCACCCTCCATTCAATGTCAAACGCAAAATGGCGAAAGCTGCATTGTATTCTAATATCCCTAACGCATACATGAGTTTACAACATGATAAATATTGTTATTGTTTTTCTATATTTAAATCCTCCAGAAGAATGCATTCATTTTCTACACAAGTGAAGCAGATTTTCAAGAACAAGAAAACGAAAGTCGAGCATGTGAATGCCACAGACACGCATGATTATTATTTATATTGTTCCTTTCCGCCGCACGCTTGGATCTACTTAAGGGGTTTAACTCTAAATCAGATTAATTAACTGTTAAATACCACGATTCGTGCAGACATATGAGTGCAAGTGCTTGATGTCAAGTACACCGTATGTGCTGATGTTTCGAATGAAGTTTTGACAGTTTCCAATTTTGATCTAATTAACCCTCGTTTTCTTAGATACTTGACATGGATATGTAAAGAAACCAAACAGAAACTAGAGATTTGGTTTTTCTAATTGGCACACTGGGGAAAAGCTTTAAAAACGTTATCAGAATAGAATTCTTGGATAGCTGAATTAATGTCTAGGACGCCAAAGTGTTAATGAACCATGTAGGAATGTTTAGTTATAACTATTTTTTTATTTGGAAGTTAAACTTCCGGTGGGCGATTATATATATATATATATATATATATATATAAAAGGGTGTCTCAACTAAAACAGTCGGCCTTGAATAAATCGGCGAGATAGGTCAACAACAGTTTAAAGGGGGACATCTTTTACCATGCAAGTCATCTACCCTACTTGGACTTGGACGATAGTCACAAATGGAAAAAAACACTAAAATATCATGGGAATGGTTTTCTTTGAGAGGTGGGTTGAAACCCAGGATGTCTAGCTGTTAATGACCGATGTGGGAATATTCGTTTAAACTTCATCAACAGCCTTTCCATCCCACTGCTGGGCATCGGCCTCTTCTCTGCCACGTGTTTCTCCTCAGCGCTAAGGTAGAAACACGGGGGACCTACAGTTTAACGTCGAATCCGAACGACAGATATTCCAGAGAAGGTTTTTAGCATTAAGATCCCACGGTTGCAAGCCGAATTGGGAAATTGTGTGTGGTGGGTTGCAGACAAGATTTTTATAAATCTGCATAGTTCTGCTTAGGTTTCGAACCCAACCCAGAATCGACGTTTTATTCAGAAAGCGAGCGCTCTACCAACTGAGCTACCACCACACTATTCGTTTAAACTATTTTCTTTTATTAGAAAAATAAAATTCCTTTGGCCTATTTGGACGATAGTCACAATTGGGAAAAACATTAAAGTATCATGAGAATGATTTTCTTTGAGAGGTGGGTTGAAGCCTAGGATATCTAGCTGTTAATGAACGATGTAGGAATATTCGTTTAAAACTATTTTCTTTTATTAGAAAAATAAAATTCCTTTGGCCCATTTGGACGATAGTCACAATTGGGAAAAACATTAAAGTATCATGAGAATGGTTTTCTTTGAGAGGTGGGTTGAAGCCTAGGATGTCTAGCTGTTAATGAACGATGTAGGAATATTCGTTTAAAACTATTTTCTTTTATTAGAAAAATAAAATTCCTTTGGCCGATTTGGACGACAGTCACAATTGGAAAAAACATTAAAATATCATGGGAATGGTTTCCTTTGAGAGGTGGGTTGAAGCCCAGGATGTCTAGCTATTAATGAACTATCTGGTAATACTCGTTTAAAACTATTTCTTTATTAGAAAAATAAAATCCCTTTGGCCTAGTTGGACGATAGTCACAATTGGAAAAAAACATTAAAATATCATAGGATTGGTTTTCTTTGAGAGGTGGGTTGAAGCCCAGGATGTCTAGCTGTTAATGAACGATGTGGTAATAATCGTTTAACACTATTTCTTTATTAGTAAAATAAAATCCCTTTGGCCTAGTTGGACTTTAGTCACAATTGCGAAAAACACTAAAATATTATGGGAATGGTTTTCTTTGAGAGGTGGGTTGAAGCCCAGGATGTCTAGCTGTTAATGAACGATGTGGGAATATCCGTTTAAAACTATTTTCTTTTATTAGAAAAATAAAATTCCTTTGGCCTATTTGGACGACAGTCACAATTGGAAAAAACATTAAAATATCATGGGAATGATTTACTTTGAGAGGTGGGTTGAACTCCAGGATGTCTAGCTGTTAATGAACGATGTAGGAATATTCGTTTAAAACTATTTTCTTTTATTAGAAAAATAAAATTCCTTTGGCCTATTTGGACGACAGTCACAATTGGAAAAAACATTAAAATATTATGGGAATGGTTTACTTTGAGAGGTGGGTTGAAGTCCAGGATGTCTAGCTGTTAATGAACGATGTAGGAATATTCGTTTAAAACTATTTTCTTTTATTAGAAAAATAAAATTGCTTTGGCCTATTTGGACGACAGTCACAATTGGAAAAAAGCATTAAAATGTCATAGGATTGGTTTTCTTTGAGAGGTGGGTTGAAGCCCAGGATGTCTAGCTGTTAATGAACGATGTGGTAATAATCGTTTAACACTATTTCTTTATTAGTAAAATAAAATCCCTTTGGCCTAGTTGGACTTTAGTCACAATTGCGAAAAACACTAAAATATTATGGGAATGGTTTTCTTTGAGAGGTGGGTTGAAGCCCAGGATGTCTAGCTGTTAATGAACGATGTGGTAATAATCGTTTAAAACTATTTCTTTATTAGAAAAATAAAATCCCTTTGGCCTAGTTGGACTTAGTCACAATTGCGAAAAACATTAAAATATCATGGGAATGGTTTTCTTTGAGAGGTGGGTTGAAGCCCAGGCTGTCTAGCTGTTAATGAACGGTGTGGGAATATTGGTTTAAAACTATTTTCCTTTATTAGAAAAATAAAATCCCTTTGGCCTAGTTGGACGATAGTCACAATTGGGAAAAAACACTAAATTATGGGAATGGTTTTCTTTGAGAGGTGCATTGAAGCCTAGGATGTCTAGCTGTTAATGAACGATGTGGTAATATTCGTTTACAACTATTTTCCTTTATTAGAAAAATAAAATTTCTTTGGCCTATTTGGACCATAGTCACAATTGGGAAAAACACTAAAATATCATGGGAATGGTTTTCTTTGAGAGGTGGGTTGAATCCTAGTATGACTAGCTGTTAATGAACGATGTGCAAATATTCGTTTAAAACTATTTTCTTTTATTAGAAAAATAAAATTCCTTTGGCCTATTTGGACGATAGTCACAATTGGGAAAAACATTAAAGTATCATGAGAATGGTTTTCTTTGAGAGGTGGGTGGAAGCCTAGGATGTCTAGCTGTTAATGAACGATGTGGGAATATCCGTTTAAAACTATTTTCTTTTATTAGAAAAATAAAATTCCTTTGGCCTATTTGGACGACAGTCACAATTGCGAAAAACACTAAAATATCACGGGAATGGTTTTCTTTGAGAGATGGGTTGAAGCCCAGGCTGTCTAGCTGTTAATGAACGGTGTGGGAATATTGGTTTAAAACTATTTTCCTTTATTAGAAAAATAAAATCCCTTTGGCCTAGTTGGACGATAGTCACAATTGGGAAAAGCACTAAATCATGGGAATGGTTTTCTTTGAGAGGTGCATTGAAGCCTAGGATGTCTAGCTGTTAATGAACGATGTGGTAATATTCGTTTACAACTATTTTCCTTTATTAGAAAAATAAAATTTCTTTGGCCTATTTGGACCATAGTCACAATTGGGAAAAACACTAAAATATCATGGGAATGGTTTTCTTTGAGAGGTGGGTTGAATTCTAGGATAGCTAGCTGTTAATGAATGATGTGGGAATATTCGTTTAAAACTATTTTCCTTTATGAGAAAAATAAAATTTCTTTGGCTTATTTGGACCATAGTCACAATTGGGAAAAACACTAAAATATCATGGGAATGGTTTTCTTTGAGAGGTGGGTTGAATCCTAGGATGACTAGCTGTTAATGATCGATGTGCAAATATTCGTTTAAAACTATTTTCCTTTATTAGAAAAATAAAATTTCTTTGGCCTATTTGGACCATCCATAGTCACAATTGGGAAAAACACTAAAATATCATGGGAATGGTTTTCTTTGAGAGGTGGGTTGAATCCTAGTATGACTAGCTGTTAATGAACGATGTGCAAATATTCGTTTAAACTATTTTCCTTTATTAGAAAAATAAAATTTCTTTGGCCTATTTGGACCATCCATAGTCACAATTGGGAAAAAATACTAAAATATCATGGGAATGGTTTTCTTTGAGAGGTGAGTTGAAGCCTAGAATGTCTAGCTGTTAATGAACGATGTTAAAACTATTTTCGTTTATTAGAAAAATAAAATCCCTTTAGCCTAGTTGGACGATAATCACAATTGGGAAAAGTGTTACAATATCATAAGAATGGTCTTCTTTGAGAGGTGTGCTAAAGCGTAGGACGTCGAATTGTTAATAAACAATGTAGGAATATTCACATAACACTATTTTTTTTAATAAAATTCTTGTGGCACATTAGGGCAATGGTTACAAATGGGAAAGGCTTTAAAATACATACCTTAAGAATGGTCTTTTTTGAAAGATGGGTTGAAGCCTAGGACGACTAACTGCTAATGAACTGTGTGGGAATGTTTGTTTAAAACCAAATTTTTAAATTAATATTTCTGTAGCTTGATTGGGCGATGATCACAATTGGGAATAGCTTTAACGATACCAAGAATGGTTTTCTTAGATAGATGGCTTAATGGACAAGGACGTCGAATTGTTGCTGGAAGATGTAGACACGTTTAGATAAAATTATATTTTTTATGGAAAATATGAAATTCCTGTAATCTGGTTGGGCCATCAGCACACTTGTAAGAAACAAAAAAGGGATTTTTTATTTCTGGTATATATAGTAGTACTATAGTAGGAGTCATAATTTTGAGTTGTTTCTCTGTTATACTTTGCACCTAACTTTTACCAAATAACTATCGGAATTCATATAAAACTGTATATTTGATAAATCCAGAAGCTTGAAGGCATTTTTGAATTCGTAAGAATTTTAGGTTACGTAAACCATTCCTATAAATTAGAAGCTTAAGCTGATAGATAAGCATGTGCATAGGAGTATATTCCATATCTTACGTGGATACCACATCGTAATAGTACTATTCGTAACTTGTACAGCTACTATCTAACTGCATTCTATAACCCGTTCTTACACGAAATTCTCCTTTCATCTGTTGAACACAGTTTACGGCCCCATTCGCGTAATTTATTTCATGAAAACCTGTAAGAAGTAGGTAAACACATCTGTATATTCATAATCGATGCAAGGTCTAACCCCTTTTGCTAGCAACAAGTTTAGTTAGCAACAGTACCTGACAGTAAGCTATAATGTTTGTACACACATTTTGTGTAGGGAATTTTCTTAAGAAAATGTAAAAGCAAGGTTTATAAAATAGTTACAGGTCAAATGTCAGCATTAATACATTGCAATTCCTCAAAGAATATGTAAATGAAGAATAATTTGACTGGGAAAACATACAAGAATGGGTACGGCATGGAAATGTGTGTGTGTCTCAAAATATTCCAAGTTGCACAAAAAAATTGTTTAAATAATGGAACTTTGGATACATTATAATTTAATATGTATACAAGATCTATACTTAAAATGAATCTAGATAGAGACCCCAGATATTTAAAACAGTATCCAACTCAGAACGACATCCTATTTAATGCTGATGCAGAAACAGATAAAAGATCCTCCCTTAAAATGCATCTAGATAGAGATCCGAGATCCTTAAAAAGGTATCCTAAATCCTAACAACATTGTTTTTGATGTTTTAATCTGCATCCAAAAGATTGGGTAATTATAAAAGCAATAGTTTATTCTATAAACAGAAATTGTTATTCAATATTTTACAAACCATTCTTGAATAATGAATTTCAGTAGTACATTTAAAATAGATCTCGACAGAATATTAGAATTATATAGGTATAACTAGAAAGGCCACACTTACAATGAATCTAATTAGACATCTCTGATCCCTGAAAAAATATCTTAACTTGTAACGTTTACGTAGATACAGATCTAGATAAACATCACAAATCCTTAAATATTATCATAATTTCGAACGACATCGTATTCAGTGTTGATCTAGATGCAGATAAAAGATACATAATTAAAATATATCTATATGAAGATCCCAGATCCTTAAAGAAAGTATCCTAACTCCTAATGACATCGTTTATAATATAATAAAACACATCCAAAAAGATTGGGCAATTCTTAAAAGTATTAATAAAAGGAAGAGTTTATTCCATAAACAGAAATTACTGCTACTAAAATCAACATTTTACAAAAAAAAATTAAATAATGATTTTCTAGATCTGGTTACATTTAATTTAGATGCAGATCCGTACTTAAAATAAATCTAGACAGAAATCCCATATCCATAAAAAGTAATCTAACTCCTAAC
>JABXWE010018490.1:0-13908 GCA_014611495.1 Limonius californicus | reverse complement strand
GAAGATCAAGATGCACATCAGTTTCAGCGTAGGTGATTTGGCCGTAATTAAACATTTAAAGGTGGCAGACAGACAGTGAAATATAAATGCCAAGTTGTTGTTGCCTTATGAAGGACCATTTAGGGTCAACAGGAGGTATGGGGATTGTTATGAACTCAAATATTTAGATCAAGACAGGGTAAGGGGACGATTTAATATCAAGCTTAAATACAAAGATATGAGCAATAGTTAGAATGGTTCTTTTGATGATTATGACAATGTGAATTCTGTTTAATAATTTTTAGGTTAATGTTAATCTGTTTCATAATTCTGATATTAATGACAATGTAAGTTCTGTTTGATAATTTTGATGGTAATGTTTATGTAATTTTTGTATTGTGTTTAGTCTATAAGAGTGTTTAAAATTTTGCGTCAGTGAAGCAAAATTTGTAAAACTCTTAGAGAGGGAAAATGCTATAATATAATAATGCGGGGGTTTAAATATTAATTGGGATTCACCTTTGCATCGCCGTCGGGGCAAGACGTGTTACCATGGCAAAATAATATCTTTCCCCGCCGGTCAAGGTGTGCTAAATTTTTTAAAATGGGAAAAAACTTTTGTTTTGATTGTTTATTGAGAAAAATGTCATAAAAATTGTAACATTAAAAAGGAAATTATACCGTCATAAAGTAACGAAATGTGAGTTTTAATCAGTGTTAAATTGAAATGGAAAAATAGTCCAGGTCGGGAAGTGACGGCAGAGCACGGGAACCAGGACCATCCCGACGGAGTGCAGCCTGTATATTTTCGGAGTACCAGACCAGGGGCATTTTCCATGCCTAGCAGTAAAGGTTGGTGCAGTTTAAAAATGAACTAATTGCGGGGACAGTAATACATGGTAAAAAATGTGCGCGTGCTGTTAATTTTTTTTTGTTGAACGTTTCATCACAATTTTTGAACAAAACGAGGCCGCGAGTGGAACCCTGAGATGAGCAGTTTCGTGTTTGAGCTGGTCGGCATAAGTTATTTTTTTTTTGTACTATGACTTTTAAAACACAACAATATATATTCGTATTTTTAATAATATGGAGCTGTTGACCTTCTTTCCAAAAGTGAACAGCTAATGTCTCTATCCCTCGCGTCCCTGTTTTTGCGTAATACAGAATCTGCTGAATACGTTACTTATTTTTTTTCATCCCCGCACGGTGTACTTATTACATGTTTAAATTTATCGCAAACAGTGTGCAGCGTAGTCTACGGGTTTAGCTAATCTATATTCCTGATCCCCTTCACGCGTATTATCATTTTCATTAGATCAAATTCCGCACTAGAAAAGGATCCATTTTTGCGTGTTCAGGGCGCACATTGGTATAGATTTGTAGCTACTAGATTCAACTAAGAAACTCCATTTATACGATATCGTACACTAACCGATTGTATTACTGGAAGGCATCTACAATTACTACTCGAAAGCAATAAACATTATGAATACTTACAAACTACATACGTTACATGTTGACGCAGCTGTTTCATCATTCATTAAAATTTTAAATTGATCCGACAAGTATCGATTGCTGTAGTATTTGAGACAACCACAATATAGATTAATTTTGTAATGTGGACTATCGGCGGGAACAGTGCCCTCTTGGCGTAGCTCACACAAAACCTCTTTTAAAAAGCAACGATGGCAGTCTACAGTGAAAATAATTTTTGTTGCACGGAAGGCGGAAATAGGTCTCTAGTGACCCGACTCGAATTTTGGTATTTTTTTTACATTCATTTTAAAACACCAACATTTCTGTGTTCATCATAAAGGCCTGCATATGATAACGTAATTACAATGCTTTTGTTTTATACGAACAGTTACAATTATTGCCCTGTAGACTAAAAAGGCAATAAATTCAACATCCAGAAATAATGCGTTGATACAATAAAATCTATCCTAACCTATTAATGTGTTTGACAAATAAATTTAAAACTTTATACTTATTACTGTATTTGTTTTCATTGCCTACCCCTACACAGAAAGCAAACCTTCCGGTCTCAAGCGACCCAAGCGTATTCTCTCAGGTATACCAACATTTTTTCGCGAAATTTATTCTAGAGCATCTTCATACCTTACTAGTTTTAAAGGATACTCAAACACATAAAATGCGGAAGAAAAAACTGTTCGTATCACTTGAGACCTGGTTTCCGCCGTTCGAGGGTTATGCGAATGTATTAAAATTATTAAATTGCCAGAGAATGCTATATAGTCTATGGAATGGGAAATGGGAAAAAAAGTATTTTGGATTTTAGGGTTAGGACTTTTGAATGAGGTCTGGTGGTGGTAAGTTAGTACATAAAAGAGCATTTTTGTTGTGCAAGATATTTTTTTCCGCATCCATATCTCGGGGAAAACAATTAGATTTTGATTACCTGCCCTATTTTAATTGTGTCACTTAAGAGGAATACTTCCCTAATCCACAGCTTAATCTGCCAACATCCATCCAAATATTTAAATAAAAATGCCAGCCTGTTTAAAGATGTATTTTGCACCTAAACGCAGGTTTCTGTATTATTGGTAAGATAAGTTATCAAACACGTTTTGCGAAGCCCACAGGTTTAAGTAGTACATAATTACCTATTTTACCATTGATATTTAGTTCCTACAGTATTCTTATAAAACTCACTGGGGGTTTTTCGACTCTCAAGGGCACTTGGCTAATTTACGATCTCCAATTATGTGTTAGTTCATCTGATTACCAACTTTCATTATATTTTAATTAAGAAAATATGCAGCATGAATGGAGCATATGTACACTACAAAGTTTGCCCGATATTATCTGTGTAAATAACCGCTACATCATGATATAGTGACAGACATATGCAGATAATCTACTTGATATAAATGAGTGTCTTTCTATGTAAGTGTTAATCATTCTATTATAATGAAATTAAAGCTAATTATATATCCCAACAGAAAGTAAAATCCAAGGGCTTAATCCTTGTGTGTGATAATCTCAATGTATCATCAACTTTAGTATTAAATTTCTGGAAACGAATTGATAACAACCCATTTACGTGTTTCAGCGGCAGAATATTGACAGAAGTGCATGCTTAATATGTGTATCTGGTGAATGATTTTTTAGATATATTTGATCAGAGATTATCGATAAGTATACGAGAGTAATATTTAGGGATTTATTTTTAATTTTGTTAAGTCATTCAAACTTTCGATTTTTAAGACAATAAAACCTTGGAAGGATAAGAACCCGTTCTGGATATCGGTACTTAACTAAATGTGTATTGTAAACAAGAGTCATGCTTACGTTTCCAGTAATGAGTACTTGCTTCTAAGAGGTACTGCTCGTTACAAATCATTGTTATAGTTAAATAACGCCATAATGAATAGGTTATCAAAAATTTAATAGGTTACAAATATTTTGTTGCTAAAATTTAATGCAATTCCATTAAGAATTATAACAGGCAGATGGTTGGATGGTATATTTATTTAATATTTCGTTTATACAAGGAATAGCACCTATTAATTCAACCCCTAGAGTTAAGAAAGTAGCCGGTTTAAATAATAGGGTACCTGTGATCGAATGAACAAGGGGCGATAATGCGGTTGAAAATGCGTTATGTCTCCATCTTTCAATTTAGCAGGAGACAGCCAAATGTAAGAGTTTTAAAATAATGTTTTAATGTTTCTAATTTTTATTCATTCATGTAGTAAAATTAATGTTTTCTTCTGAGAAAATTAGTACACATTTGAAATGACGATCTGGATCCCTATTGAACATACTTTCAAGGGGTGAAAACCCTGTCAATTGAAACACGGTTTCTTTTTTTGATAAGTAACTCTTTAAATATCGCTCGAATCTATAAATAAGAAGTCGTGAAACTGTTAGGCAATATAGTTATTAGTTAATATTATTATTAATTATTCCTATATCTCCAAAAATATACGTATTTTATACTTTCTTAGTTGCATTTAATGTTCAAATAATTGACCATAATTGGGGTATTATACGAGAGGAGTTTTGTGTGTTATAGTATGAAGGAAACAAGTTAGAGAACAAAGAAAATTTTATTTTTCAACATAAGAACCATTAACGCTTACACACTTATTCCAGCGTTTTTCTAATAACACTGTGCATTCGAAAAAAAAATTATTTTGATAATTCTGCAAAATATTACTCCATAGAGTTTATCAAGTCCTCATTCGACAAAAAGCGCCGCCCTCTCAAGTGTTTTTTGAATTTTGGAAAGAGATAATAGTCCCAGGGAGCGACGTCGGGACTGTACGGAGGATGCTGTAATTCTTCAAAGCAGCAATCATCCATTACTTTTTTAACGATTCGTGCTTTATGCACCCTGCAGTTGTCGTGCAGAAGCACAGTTTTCTGGGTAAAATTCTAAGATCTTTTCTCGGGTATAGCTGCTTTCAAATTGATTATTCTTTCTTTGTAGACATTCCCTGTTATTGTAGATTCTTTTGCCATATGCTCAACCCTTAAAATCCCTCCAGCATCCCAGAAAACTGTGGCCATCACTTTTCCCGCTAAGAATTACGTCTTCGCATTCTTGGGTGGTGCGGCCATTGCATGGACTCTTGTTTCGTCGGTGGATCTCTGTTGTGTACCCAGGTCTCATCCCGTTACAACTGTAAAGAAGAAGTCCTGAGCTTGGGATAAAGGCGCCAAATTATCCTCGAAAATTTGTCGCCTACACAATGTTTGTTCAGAAGTGAGCAGCCTGGTAATCCACCGTGCTGACAACTTGCTCATTCTCAAATCTTCATGAAGGATTTTAAAAACAGATGTTTCTGATATACCCGCTTCTCTTGTAATAACTAAAACACCAAATCTGCAACTTTCTTTATGGACTTCTGTGTTCGTGCTTCAAGAGTTTTTCTGCATTGTGGGTTATCCTGAATTGACTCGCTGTCCCATTTGAAATGCTTACACCAAAATTTAACTTGCAAACAGGACAGGCTATTTTCTCCTTACACAGCCACTGTTCTTTCATGGATATTCTTTAGATAATTGCCTTCTTTCGATAGAAAGTGCATGACGCTTCTGTATTCATGTTTTAAATCACTCATTATTGCACCTCTAACTCTATACAGAAATGACAAATCTTGAGCGAATTGTATCAAACTTGAAGGATACACTCTAAAATGTCACAGTGACTTGATATAGTACAATTATCATGATAGCATTTTGTTTCCATAGCTAGGTAAATAACATAGAAAACTCGTCTCGCATGTGCATAGGTTGTGGTAGAATTTATACTAAATAGGTTTGTATACTAAGTTTGTTTACTGTGTTTACTATTTTTTTTTTTTAGGTTTACTGGGTATGTCTTTTATAGATTGTGGTTGGATGATGGAAGTTTTGCTTTTCTACCCTATTCTCGAGATGCAAGATTTGTAATGTAGTTTAAGATCTGTTGAATGTGCCTTTTTGATGGAGGTCGAGTTTGGAATGTAGATGTCTCTCGAGTTGCCTTAACTGCTTCTTCGTTTCCGGCAATTCTTATATGTGAGAATTTGAGTGTTTTACTAAAATTCGCGCTTTAGATAGAATTTCATTCGTTCCCGCAATAGATTATTAGTTCGTTTGTTTGGTGAATATGCTGTAGTAGAAATGGAGTGGCAAGCATGTAAATTAGAAAAACCACCGATGGTGGTCCCTTGGTAAAGGCAACCAAAAGTACAAGAAAAATGCAAAATTAATATGGATTTTGCTAGCATTCGTCTAGTTCATATTCGTTAATTCATCTGGCACGTTAATGTGTGGAATGTGAAGGTGAATATGAAGAAGTATACTGATTTTACCATATTTTCATGTCAATTTACGCATATATACAATTAATAATAATATGTTTTTCGTGTCATTATATTGCGTATAAATTACGTATTTTGCAGTGTTATGATTGGAGCGACAGCTGATATATACAAATAAAGTATAAGAAATGTAACAGGCGCGGGAATTGGACAAAGAGTGTTAATATGTGCAAAGAAGCTATGAACAGATTTTTTACTTTATTTCCAGCTTTCTGATAGTATTCAAGGAGTAAGTTAGAAAACAAAAGTAATAGTTGTCAGCAAATCATAAAACATATGTGGAAGGATTTATGCAAACGAAACCCCATCAGAAAGAGTTTGGATAACTATATATTTAGAATGCATGCTTAATGAAAAGTGGGATTGCTCCCATAAGGTAACAGTATGTATATAAAAAGCAAGACGTGCATTGAATGAACTTAGAAACCTTGTATGCTACTCCAGGTTACACCAAGTACAACCGTGGGTAAGAGTTCTGAAATGTTATGTCTTTTCCTTTCTATTATATGGCGTAGTGACTTGCACGCTAACAGAAGCATCCTGTAAGATACTGCAAGTATTTGAACACTGGTATTACAGAAGAATATTAAAAATATCGTGGATCCAGCACATTACTAACATTAAAGTACAACGAATAGAAAAAGAAAAAGAAATATTACACATTATAAAAGAACGCAAGATCACATACTGCGGCCATTTTATGAAAATCCAAAATTAAGGGGTTTGCATAAATTAACGAAAAACTACACGTGGCGATATGCTTGTAAAATTCTTAGTCGAAAATCTTAATACTCAAACATTATACCATGTTTCCTCTGTACTAAGGGAGCATTTAAAAGATACGTATATTTGGCAGCACTGCACCTCAACAGGTGTTGCTACTATGCGCGGTAACTAACTGCTTATATTAATAACCTACTATAATAATTGTTCGAATTGAAAACCGTTTGCTTGTAAACATAGTTCCAATCTTCATGATATCATTTGCATTACTCGATCCAGTATTTCTAGTGTAATTTCTAATACAGCCGCGTTAATTCTGTTTCTAACTCCGTCAGCCTTTGGTGGAGGTGTAGCGTAAACTTGTTCTTTAATAATATCTCAAACAAAACAGTCTAAAGGATTGAGATCCGGTGATCACGCGGGCTATAAAGTGGGATCGCAGCGACCAATCCATCCGTTTGATAAAGTGTTCTTCCAATCACTCTCTTACATTACGAGCTCCATCATGCACGTATATCATATTAGGTAGTATGTTTAACGGAATCTCATCAAGAACTTGTTCCAAATCATTAACATTCATCGGCATTAAGACGATTTGGTAGGTAAATTGGTCCAACAACCCTGTTGTTTATTATGCCCAGCCATACATTAACGGAAAATCTGCTTTGGTAACCATATTCACGAAATTCGTGTGGGTTTTCCTTAGCCCAATAGTAAGCATCATGCATATTAAACACGCCATTTTTGGTAAACACGCACTCACCGCTTCAATTTAATCGGGATATGTTATCATCTACATAGAGAGGCTGAACTTTGCGAGGCATGATGTGGATAAAGAAGGTTTTCTAGTAAAACAAAATGTGTGGTCTTGTTACTGGAGATATTTAATGTTGCAGTTAGTTACCGGGTATTCACGGAGGGGTCTTCGTGGGTGGGTAAATTTCTAAAACCAGGAAACTAAAGAAGTAGGTTATTTTAATTATTCAGTTCTACTATACTTAACTAGGCTAATTTGCAATACAGAATATAGCCTATAGTTGAAAAATCGGCTTAATTTTTAGGGTTTATTATAGTTATGATGAATATCCGACAAACGTAACATTCTCATCATCTGAAGATACACTTCCTTGAAAGTATTAGCTAAAACTTTACGTTCCCCCGTTTTCCTTTATCACATGCAAACAGTTTGTTATTTTCTGATAGTAATTATAAGTAAGAACTTTTAAAATCGTTTTAAGGTTCCTAATAAGAGGAATTTCTACAAGAGCAAGTTTATAATAAAAATAGAAACGATCAATGCTTCTGAACGCGTTGATTGTAAAACTTTCTTAGAAGCGCTATGCATACCAAAACAATAGAAATGCAACACACTAAAATTTCTTTTACAACAGTCCCTATAGTGTAGCAGTTACTTGAAACAACATTTATTCTAGCTTATTTTGCCTCCTTCAGATGTTATATTATCAGTGTATTATTATCAATTACGAGACTTGTTTAACTGAAACCCATCATTGATCAACTCAGCTTTGAGAACAAACAAAACAAAATAATTCAAATGACGTTTGTTACTGTTAGTAGTGTTTGTAAGCAACACATTAATAAGTTTCTGGCGTTTGAATTTGATTCTGAGTTTTAAAACATCGATTTTGAAATGGCGTTTGTTGTTGAAAATCCGTCCAAGTTTGATCAGCGTACGCTCTTACAATTTTTATGCGCTGAGAGTGTGCAGCCATTGCAGATTCATACGCGAATGCAAGCAGTGTATGGATATGCATGTATTGCTTTCCCAACTGTAAAGGAACGATGCCGAAAGTGTAAGAATGGAAAATAGGGGACTATGGATGAGTCGCTATCAGGTGCACGGTGTACTGCATTAATAGAAAACAATATGCCATGTGTGGAATGTCTTATTAGAAAATTTCGTCGAATTTCAATTACAGAAATTGCAGAAATTGTGGGTGCGAGTGTAGTATCTGTCCATAGTATTACGCGTAATCTGGGTTACCGCGAAGTTTATTCGCATTGGATTCCTCGTCTCTTGTCTAATGAACAAAAATGCTTGCGAATGGGCTTATCTCTGCAACACTTCACAGACTATAGGCAAAATGGTGATGACGTTCTTCTGTCAATAGCTGCAGGTGGCGAAGTTTGGTGCCATTACTACGAGCCATTCAGTAAGTTATCTTAGATGCAGTGAAACATTCAAGTACACTACCACCGAAAAAGTTTAAACTAGAATCATCTGTAGGCAAAGTGAAACATTTTTTTTCGACTGTGAAGGACCCTTGTTGATAGAGTTTAAGGAACCTGGAGTAAACGTCAATGCAAATCTGTACAATGAATCTTTGAGCAAGCTTCATCAAGCAATAAGACGGAAATGTCCAAGAAAATTGTTCAATAAGTTTTTTATTAAGCAAAGATGGGTTTCGATAATTGTACGCATCTAGTAAGTAATTAGTCTGCAATATTCGAATTTGTGTAGTGTCAAACTCTAATGGTGTAATATAAAACTTAGAGTAAGTTTCAAATTACGCTGTATGACATAAAGTTTAAATAGATATTTTAGCTTATTATTAAAAATCCCTAATGTAGCCGCCATTTAAGCTCTTCTAAGTAGGTGTGTCAAGGGACAAGTTCGGTTTCACACAGCTTTCAAGTTTAGGGAATGTTGCACTAAGTTTTACTAAGGATTTAATTTTCAGCGCGGCCAATACCAATACGCTGGGGGACTGTAACAGTTAGACCATGAAATCAGACTTGGTTTAAAATTTCAATATTCTATTTTATTAACAACGTTTATTTTACCTACTTCATGTTGTTGCTCAACTTAAAACGCTTTTCTATCGCTTTTCAATAATTTGATTTTAAAGATTAAAATTAGCTGCCATGGTATATTACTTGTCAATTTCCAAGGTATTTCAACTACCGTCGTTTATTCCACGTTAAATTCCCAGCTAATTGAAACAGATTATATTAGAATGATTTGATTAAACTGTATGCGCCTGTTCTGTCTATAGCGTGTTAATTTATATGATAGGCAGGCAGGTGAAATGAAATGAGCAAATATATCAATATAATCTTAAACGTAGTTTAATACCATTAATTCCTAAGATATAATGCTGAAGTTTTTTATATGTATCGATTTTAAAAGAATACCAAGAGGGCAAGTTAGGAAATTGAACTTGGTTTAAATTTTAAAGAAAACGCAGCTATATACTTTTTTGTAGGCAAATGCCTACAAAAAAATATATAGCTGCGTATGTAAATACATATGTTAACAGAAGCTACAGATAGAGGCATCAATTACCAATACACGCGGCTTGTTCAACTGAAACCCAGCTTTGATCAACTTAGCCTTGAAAACAGATGCAATAGTTCAAATGACGTTTGTTAAGGTTAGTACTGTATTATGTTTTATTAAAATTTGCCGCTTCATATGAATTAATTTCGTAAGTCGATTGCCGCTCTATAGGACTTAAAGACGCGATTTTAATTGCAGTTTTATGTTATTAACTGTTTTATTAGTATTTCCTTTTCAGAAATTAATTTATGACCAAACTAGTCTCTAGGTATTTTCGTTTGCTGTCGTTTATTTTCGTTTAATTGTCCCAAAATCTTGTTACGGGCCAAACAGGTTTTTCCGTCGACCCGTAAGCCGATAGGTGGAAAAAGGCCTACAGCTTTGTTCCGAGGAGTAGGGGGAGTTCACGGAAATCGCTTACGGGACGAAATTTTCGTAGCTGGGTACAGGGTATGTCAAACGTAGTGGGCGCCACCTTTCAAACACAGCTGTGTATAGGTTCTCGTGAAAGGCCGAGAGGTCAGCAGCTACGGGAATCGAACTCACCTTTATTGTGCCTCCTCTTATATGTATGAAGCTTGCAAAACTCATGCGCTAACAAATACAAATACAAAATAATAAAAGATATACTGAATTTTAAGACACGTATAATGAAATCATTGGCAATACAACCGAATGACAGCAATAGGTGATTTTGATTAATTTTATTTAACAAATATTATTATTTGAGCTCTCAAGCCAAGGGGCTCGCCGTCGTTGGCGCACGTACAAACACATATATATATAAAAAATTTCTCCTATATTTTGTACTACAAACAAGGACAGTCGGCGACTGAAGGTCGCTTGTTGTTTCCAAATAAAAGAAGGTTCAATGATGTTGAATTTTCCAAGTAGCGCTTAAGGTTTAGCTTCACAAAAACACAAAACTTTAGCTTTTACCTTGAATTGTGATGCAGGCAGGCACAATTTCGAGTAGTTGACCAGGTGCAGGTACAGTTTGCGGTTGTTCCCCTGGTCCGGCAGGAAAAGAAGGGTAGAACACTTCATAAAATTTTGGCGACGACACGTCCGTAGGTACGCCCCTGGGAAATTAGTTCACCTCTATTTCCACGGAATTAAACTAGTGAACCGATTAAGCACAATTTCCACGGGATCAACCTTGGCGGAACAACGAAGCACAATTTCCACGGGATCAATTAGAGAACAGTTACACTTAATTGCTCTATATTAGGGCTAACACTGCTGAATATATAATCAAATTGGACTTTGTCGAGGATTTTCTTTTGCCTAAGCAAAAGTACGATACGGTAGGTTTCATATAGCGGAGCAGTCGCGAAAAGACCCGCTTTCAAAAAAACGTCGTTCGGGCTCAAGAGTCCCTTCCCCGTAGATGTAATTTGGGAAGACCCGGAGTCACTGAAGATGTAATACTGACTGCCTGTTAAACGCAACGCGACCCTTCATTCCCCCAAAAGATTGCAACATATTTCGACACAATTCTAGAACGAAAATTAACACGTGTGACTTTCGAGAGAAGCCCAAAAATATTTCCAAAATGCTAGCACTGTTTAACAAAGAAATTCCTGGAAGTCCTGTCTGATCGGCGAAAATAGCTTACAAAGAAAAAACCTTGAGACTAGTTCGGTCAAAAATTAATTTCTGAAAAGGGAATACTAACAAAACTGTTAATAACATAAAACTGCAATTAAAATCGCTTCTTTAAGTCCTATAGAGCGGCAATAGAATTACGAAATTAATTCATTTGAAGCGGCATATTTTAAAAGAACATAACAACTGTTTGTAAACAACCCATTAATAAGTTTCTGGCGTTTGAATGTGATTCTGACTTTTAAAACATTGATTTTGAAGTGGCGTTTGTTGTTGAAAATCCGTCCAAGTTCGATCGGCGTGCGGTTCTACAACTTTTATGCGCTGAGATTGTGCAACCATTGCAGGTTCATATGCGAATGCAAGCAGTGTATGAAAATGCGTGTATTGCGTACGCAACTGTAAAGGAATGGTGCCGAAAAGTTAGGAATGGAAAAGTGGGGACTATGGATGAGCCGCAACCAGGTGTACGGTGTACTGCATTAACAGAAAACAATGTGGCATATGTGGAAAGCTTTATTAGAGAAAAACGTCGAATTTCAATTAGAGAAATATCAAAAATTGTTGGTGCGAGTGTAGGATCTTTCCATAGTATTATTTGTAATCTGGGTTACAGCAAGGTTTGTTCGCAATGGATTCCTCGTCTCTTTTCTCATGAACAAAAGTGCCTGAGAATGGGCTTATCTCTCCAACACCTCACAGAGTATAGGTAAAATGTTAATGAATTTCTTCTGTTAATAGTTGCTGGTGACGAAACTTGGTGCCATTACTACCAGTCATCCAGTCAGTTATCACCGATGCAGTGGAAACATTCAAGTTCATCACCATCGAAGAAGTCTAAAGCACAACCTTCTGCAGGCAAGGCGATATTAACATTTTGTTGATGGAGTTTAAAGAACCTTGAGTAAATGACAATGAAAATTTGTACAATGAAACTTTGAACAAGCTTCATCAAGCAATAAGACGGAAACGTCCAAGGAAACTTACGCGTGGGGTTATTTTGCTGCACTACAATGCTAGGCCTCATGTTGCTAATGTAGTAGCACAAAATCCTCAACGAAAGAAATGTAGGTTTATAGAGCATCCACCCTATAGCTCACAACTATCGCCTTGCGATGTCCATATATTTGGACCACCGAAAAGGGCGTTAAAAGGTCGGTATTTTGAGTCTGACGCAGAAGTACAGATAGCTGTGGAAGACTTCTTCAATCAGCAGCCACAACAATTCTATGAGTAGGGTATAAGTCGGTTAGTAAAACAATGGGATAGGTGCCTTCATTGTGACGGTAATTATTTGTAATTACATTGTTGAATAATTTTTTTAATAGCAAAGATGGGTTTCAATTGGACACCTCTCGTATATTGCAACAGTTTTTGGACCCTGAATTAGTCGATGATAGCATTTTTAAACTGTTGCGTTTTAGCAGAATGGGGCACCGGACTTAACTGCGCTGGATTTTTTTCGCTTGGTGGGTTATCAAATCTCAGCTGTACAAAACTAAGGTTAATGATGTTTTTAAATGATCAACCTTTTTCACTAAAATAGATCGAGACTTGATAATCACGCGCTATAAAGAACTGCAAATTTAATTGGATTAAACTTTTTAACCCGATTACACACCGCGTATAATCCGTAATATTAATAATCTATGATTCAATTAAGGTGCGTAATGAAACTGATGGAAAGAAATAAGACATTAACGTAATTTTTTGGTGGAATTTATACATGACAGAATTCTTGAAATAATTGTATAAATATAGACAAATCTAAAATTTCTTCTTCAGGTTCTTCTTTTGGTTTAAGTTGTATCTTACATAGGAAATCCTTCAGCTGCGCAAACAAATAGAAATTAGACGGAGTTAAATCTGTTGAAACAGCATGTTCTGCAATGGAAACGACGTTTGTACGGGGACGTGGTTGTGTTGATATAACCTGGTCTCTTATACTAATATCTTTATGTAACTTTAGAACATTAACTACTTAACAGAATGATCAGGTATTTTTCAGTCATTTATAAGACAGATAAAAAAGTTCCTGCAACTAATAGTTTTGGAACTGTTAAAGTCATCTCTAATTCATTTGAAAAACACTTTAAATTTCGCAAAGTACAGCTGCTTTAAAGGTTTTTAAAAGATAGTCTTCTTAGGTTACGTAAAATAAGCAATATTTTTAAATAAAATACATTTCATGTGAGAAGAAGTAGTTGTAGAAAACAATAATATGCTACGAGTTGTTAAAACGTAAGCCATAGTAAATCAAAAATGTGTTTTTATGTATTGTTCTTATTCATTTTAAAGAAAATATTTAGAAAATTCTTAATGCAATGGAAAGACATGAATATTAAATCTTTGTTACAGTTTATGTCCCTTAATTTTTCGCTTTTGTGCATATTTCATGTATAAAAGGAATCATATTTAGCATAACAGCATCATATTTTCTGAGAGTGCATTATGTACCTACTT
>JABXWE010018489.1:0-24617 GCA_014611495.1 Limonius californicus | reverse complement strand
GGGGGGGGGGGCGAAAGACCCCTCATTGGACCTGCACTTGGAGTTACCGCCAACACTAAAGACGTGAGATTCAACAGGATCTCGTCAGGAATTATTCCCGCTTCTGGGAAACTCAAACTTGTAGGCAAATGAAGCAACTTATTAGAAGCCTATCGCCTAAAGTATCGAAAGAACTGCTAAATTTGAGCAGAAACTATATCAGGATGGTAACAAGCCTTCCGACAAGCGACTGTACTTTGAGCATGCATGTAACAACGACTGGCGTTGGAAACAACCGTATCTTCGTAGATGAGCCAAGGAGAAAAAAAACCTCGTTATCATGTGCTGTGACTGCCCAGCTGGGAAGGCACTGAGGTATAGTCACCTGGAGCTCGGATTTCCGAAATGAAGACATACATACGAGCAGCCAATACACAGTATCTTGAGTTTCACCGCTGAAAATACGACGCGAAGGTACACTGGGCACTGTTGCCCAAGTATTGAGTCACCAAGAACCACTTAGCTTAACAACAACAATAACCTTCAACCTATTTCAAAAATTGAAGCTATATATAAATATTTATGATAATATTATAATTAAACAATCGTCTAAAACAACGTGTTTTTATAAAATCTGTGAACAACAAAACGTATGACTTAGCGCTGTTCATACGACTTTTCCGATGCCACTTTATTGTAGTAAAGTTATGATGCCACATAAATAAATATTGATCCAAAAAAAATTCCAAAGCAAACGTTGTGTGATTAAATGTAGTTTAATTCCCTCATTACGGGGAGTTCTAAAAATCTATCACAAATGGCAAATAACGATTGGGTAAACAAAGCTAAGAAGCACGTCTTCTGATACACATTTCACCCTGAATGATTCTTTTTATAGTTTACTTCAGGCCGCGTAAAATCTACACAGAAATAGATATAGCTGTTGTAAAGAAAAACTACTAAATAATTTAATATTTTTTATATACATGACCGAACACATTTATTTAAAGCTCTTGAACAATATACAGATTTAAGCAAGCGAAACGAATTATTATTCAACAACTACGGGAATATTTTTAGCAAAATTTATGAACGGTAGAATGACCTTAGCTTGGTGGGTTATCAGCGAAGATTTTTCACATCCTTGTTATTTTTTCGTGCCACGTAATTTTCCACTTTGGCACAACCCCAATAAATTACACACATTTTAAAGTGTAAGCTGTTTGTAGGAATTGAGGTGTTATCATATCGTTTTGCCAATTGGTTGTAACGAGCATAAATTATGCACAACACTCGGTACCGTTGAATGTGTATACTTAACGCTAACGGTAATAAATATGCAAACACAAATGTGCTTATAACTAAGGAACTCCAACGATTCCAATTTTCCAGACTTGATTAGCATCAAGGTCAAAGAAATGTATAATGTGCTGATTTATCAAGATTTATAATACAGCGAACCTGTTCAGATAAAAATTAAATGTTTTCGAAAATAATTGACTTTTATGCTAATTTAATGTTTCATATCAAATGTTAAGCAGAAAACCTAAACATATTGTGAATAAATAAATAAAATACTGAAAAGTGTGATTAGAACATGGATGGTTTAATAAATTGATCCTGTAGAATATGAATTCGAATTTACTGTTGAGGTATGGCTTTATTTAAATAAAGCTACAGCACCATAACCTCAATGTTTAACCTTTCATATATGACACTTAGTTTTTTGTTCCATTTACACCTGCGGCCTCTTTTACTGGCTATTGGCAAGTTAACCTGTTAAAATAATCACCAAGTACTTTATTGACGCAGCATTGTGATTAATGGCAAACTCTGCGATATTGCTCTTTTTTGTAACAAGAGTAAAAACAAATTTCCACATTTTCTCAGAAAAACGCGAAATAGTCATCTAGCTGTCACGTATCTAGTGTTTCATAACCTCAATGTTCCTGGATGTCTAAAACTCAGTTTATTGTGTTATTTGTATTTAACTAGTTTGCCTGGATATGGATTGGTTAATATTCGAGTAAATAAACAAAATGACTTATTGATGTAACAGAAAATTATTATTTCTAATTTTACTTTTTCTTGCAAAAAATGAAATGAAATTCCAGTTTCTAAAAACGAAAACTATCGGCTTAGTTTTCTGCTTCTAGCGTTTCCTAACCTCAATATTATGCGTTTGAATGTGAAACTTTTTCCAGGTTTTCTGAAGGAAATAAACTATTCACATTTCTAGCTACACCTACCTTCAATGTTGATCAATTGATAACCGCAACTGGATTATCTGTTTTATTTTTATCTGAGCATGCATTTCTGATTCATGATGGGTTAACCTGTTCGATTAAGAAAACAAGATTAAATCTCCTGAATGGATTGATGTTATTAAGATTTGTTATTCCTATGGAAATTTAAATTTTTCATATCAAACCTAATATGGAATTTTGTGAAAATTATCACATTCAGTTTTTAGTACCTCCTAACCTCAATGTTTATCCGTCGATTAAAAGTAAAACTCCTGGGCGGATTGTTGGAACAAAAATATATTGCTACGGTATTTTTCCTTTCTCATATCAAACTTAAAACCCAATTTCCAAACGTTCTGATAATAAAAGTTATGTATTCATCTAGGTTTTCTAATTTTAACGTTTCCTGACCTCAATGTTTGTTCGCTGATAACCAAAACTGGATTTTCCGTTTTTGATACTCACTTTTTTGCCTCATTTATACCTGATAGAACTTTTTCGGTTACCGGCCTACATAAACTACCACATTTTAAACTTCTAAAAGTTTTTTGTCATTTATCCATGAGGCTTTTTGGTTAATCTATTCACATAAAAATCAAAATTAAATCTCATAAAGGCAGAAATTCAATAAAAAGTTATTATTTCTCCTATAGGTATATTAACTTTTCACACCAAAATTAAAATCGAATTTCCCACCCAGGGAATTAGAAAAATTTCCGACCCTGGAGAGATTCGAACCGGGAAGCGTTTGGACTATTACATCCAAAGCTTGGCTCTTGTATCCCCGCCCCTCAAACAACCAATATACGAAAATTAAAATCGAATTTCTCACTTCCCGAGGAGAAAAGTAAAATACTGATTCAGTTTTGTATTGCTAGCGTTTCCTAACCTCAATGTTTATTCGTTGATGTCTGAAACTTGATCTTTTACATCTTTTATATCTGAGGGGGATATTTCGGTTAAACTGTTCAGGCAAATAACCAATATACGAAAATTTAAATCGAATTTCCCACTTGCCGCGGAGAAAAGTGAAATACTGACTGAGTTCTTCTATTTCTAGCGTTTCCTAACCTCAATATTTAATCGTTGATGTCTGAAACTCGCTCTTTTACATCTTTTATATCTCAGAGGGATATTTCGGTTAAACTGTTCAGGCAAACAACCAATATACGAAAATGAAAATCGAATTTCCCACTTTCCGAGGAGAAAACTGAAATACTGACTCAGTTCTTCTATTTCTAGCGTTTCCTAACCTCAATATTTATTCATCGATGTCTGAAACTTTCTTTTTTACATCTTGTTTATCTGAGGGGAATATTTCAGTTAAACTGTTCAGGCAAACAACCAATATATGAAAATTAAAATCGAATTTCCCACTTTCCGAAGTGAAATACTGATTCCGTCTGTTTCTAGCGTTACCTAACCTCAATATTTATTCGTCGATGTCTGAAACTCGCTCTTTTACATCTTTTATATCTAATGGGGATATTTCGGTTAAACTGTTCATGCAAACAACCAATATACGAAAATGAAAATCGAATTTTCCACTTTCCGAGGAGAAAAGTGAAATACTGACTCAGTTCTTCTATTTCTAGCGTTTCCTAACCTCAATATTTATTCATCGATGTCTGAAACTTTCACTTTTACATCTTGTATATCTGAGGGGAATATTTCAGTTAAACTGTTCAGGCAAACAACCAATACCTATACGAAAATTAAAATCGAATTTCCACTTTCCGAAGTGAAATACTGATTCCGTTCTGTTTCTAACCTAACCTAACCTCAATATTTATTCGTCGATGTCTGAATCTTGCTCTTTTACATATTTTATATCCGAGGACTATATTTCGGTTAAGCTGTTCACGTAAACAACCAATACACGAAGTTTAAAATCGAATTTCCCACTTTCTGATGGTAAAAGCGAAATATTAGTTCACTTTTTCCCTTTCTCCCATATCTTAACCTCAGTGCGTATTCTTTGATTTTAAAACCCGGTCTTTTGTTTTTTTTTTTATAACTGAGGGAGTTTTTTCAATTAAACCGTTGGTGTAAAGGACCAAAATTACAACTATTAAGCTTGTTGCACAATTACTGCTATAGTAATTTCATTCATGCGCACCAAAATTTTATTTATTCCCATTTATAGTATTTCCTAACCTCAATGATCATCAGTTAATATCCGAGAATGTTTTTGCTACAAACATCATATTTTTACAGCGAAAAAGTTATTCCTACTGTAATCTTACTTCTGATAGCAAAACAGAAATAGCATTTCCAACTGAAATAACAATCTAGTTTTTACTTTTATGGCTACTCTTAACCTCAATGTTTATTTTATTATACATATCTGAAACACGATTTTTGCTCTTACCACATGCTTATTTGTCTAGTGCTTGGTTAACCTATTCAGATAATTAACGAAAATTAATGATTCTGAAATGTATTCGTACTGAAAAACAGTAAAAATGGACAAGCAAGCACTATTTGTTCATAATCTGGATGATATCTAATTTAAATCTACAATGAAAATCTAAGAGATATTAACTTCATGTTTACTGCAACAAAAATATATTTCGTTTCGGTATAATTGTCTTCTTTTTATTGTTGTAAACAAAAATAAAAGCGAGATAGTATCATTTAAAAACAAAAAGAGATTGATTATCCGTAAAAGCAAGTGAAGACGCATTTGCTGCAATTTCTACGACCTACATAGAGGCTTTACCTTCGAGAAAGCAACAGGTCTACTTTTCGGAGCTCGTACGTTCCGTACCCGCGGGCGTTTTCAAAAAAACATCTAGTTTCAAACGGATTTTTATAATAACATCGTGATGTGGAAACTGCGCCTGTTGTTAGTCACCTCAATGCCAGTAAACGTAATTTGTTGTTGTGATAGCTTACCTACTTAACGACATTTAAGAGGCAGGAAAACAAGAGGTATTCCTTTAAAAGCGACCTTGGCTTGCCGCTGACGTTAGTTAGTTTTAAATAATTATGACAAAATGGCGATGCAAATGGGCGTCGTTGGTTGCACTGCGATCATGCAACATGCTATTTTCTAATTGACACCAATTGAAATTAGCAATTTTATTTACTTTCGAATGTAATGAAAAATGGGTGCACTTTCTACCAACTGCTAAGGTGGCTCTGTGATTTTGAATGTCTTTTTGGCAGCGAAGCCATTTTGAGAAATTTGAAATACCTAGAAATATCCAATAAGGCACTGTTTTTAAATAAAAAGAGGGTTAAAAGTGAGTTGGTTTGCTAGATTTAAGGATATTTCTAAAAATGTAGAATTTATTTTAAAATATGTACAGTTTGATTGATAATTAAAAGGCCTTGATTGTGCTTTTAAACCGGAAACACGTCACCAATGTTCAAACAGCGTTGCCATACGTATTTCCGTCGACTGTTCATAAATAAGGCAGATTTACAGAATAACAACTAATAGCTGTCTATGACATATTTAAAAAGCAGCTAACGTTTCTTTCATAAATATTCTTATTTAAAAAATGGGAGGTTATGTGTGCTTTGACAACTATTTCTTCAAATACAGTTGCAGTACTACTATTTTTCCGAATATTTTTTGAAAACAAAAAAACATTAGAACCTAATACTTTTATTCTTACTATTGATTTTTATAAATATTATAAAATGCGAAACGAGTCCAATTAAATTAAAAGTTGTAATTATCTCTGTATTATGGACTAGCAATTTTAAAATGTTTTTTATGTAATTATTTCATCGGTCCTATTTATTTTAGAAATTAAGTAATAGATGTGCTTTGTTCTTCAAAATATTTCAGTAGTTCGTTAATATTGGATTTTGACATTTCTGGACAGTGTAGGTGCATAGGAAAAAACCTTTATATTCAAATTTAAAGAAAAATAATACACCCAATACTTATTATCTACTACAAAATATCTAAAATACCTACCACATGAAATTAAATTTAACCTTTGTGCATGCAGGCAATTTCTAAAATTAGGAAAACCTAGAAGAGGATATGATAGTAAGCAACACATAAATTTTTAAATAAACATTGGGCTAAAATAAATTTCATGCATAAATATTGCAACTGAATCCCCAAGGTTATTACATTTACGAAGTATTTTAAAAACCCATTGTTTTCAAAATCACAATAGCTTTTGGATTATTTATATTCAAATATGCTAAAAATAATCGGTGCGTTAGCTACAACTACATTTTAAGAGGCGTTATCAAATTGATTTTTAACCTCTTTGGAATCTGAAGCAGTGAGAAGTCAATATCAACTATAGGTCTACCTATTTTAGAAGATCTTCTTTTACTAAGACCAGCAAATGCTCCATTTACTTTGGAATTTAGTAAAAAGTGGACGTTGCTGCTGGTACTACTTTTTAAATTTATTTCTTCGATTCCAAATCTATAAACTATTCAAAAATGAATAGATACTGCTGTGAAAGACACTTAAAAGCAACACCAACTGCATTTATAATAAAAATCTATCAAAACAACAAAATGTAACGTCTTTTTGGCAATGAACATGAAAATTACAACCAAGGTATGTATAAAGCAGAAATTTAACAATATTAAAATGAAAATCGTTATTGTCTCCTTTCACTTAACTTAAATTTATTAAATTCTCATACCTAGTGGTACCTCCTTTGGCAGTAATAACTGCTTTGCACCCTGCTGTCATACTCTCAATGCAATTATCAATATATTCTTGTTGAATTTTATGCCACAGTACATCCATCAGCTGTTGCACAGTAGTAGGCCTTGGATTATGATGATCTAGCTGTTTCTGCAAAAGGTCCCACGCATGTTCGATGAGGTTGAGGTCTGGAGGTAGCGGAGGAAGAGCAAGATGGTTGATTTCCTCATCTCGAAGCTTCTCTAAATCTACCCGAGCACGATGCAACCGTGCGTTGTCGTCAAGAAAAACAAAATATTCCCGTCCAACAGCGTTGCGACGGTTCAGAACATGATCTATAATGATCTTTTGGTCATAACGTTTGTCCGTGAGAGTACCATTAAAGATATGGAGGTCAGTACGTTACCCTAAAGAAATTCTAGTCCATACCATAAGACCACCACCACCACCAAAGGCAACGACTGGTTGGGTATACTGAGGTAAGGTACGATGTCCAACACTACGATATACATTTTGACGCCGGCTATCATAGCTGAGACAATATCTGGACTCGTCCTAAAACAGTATATCATCCCATGGTGACTCTTCTTCAAGTCTACGTTCTGACCATTCCACCCGGTATCTTCGTTGAGCCACAGTTATGAGGTAAGTCGTACCTCAACAATCGATTTCTCAGTTTGATCGGGGACTCGATTTCCTGTGGCATTCTGGAGTACTTGATGTAAATGTCTAGCAGTTGAACGGGGTGCATTCTTGCATTAATTACCAGAAGCCCATCCTGGCGTGGTTGCTAACATATCACAATGTCTACCAGGCGATCTCCTCTTAGGCGATACGGCTAAATTTCGAAGTTCTATTGTTAAATGGTTTCTTTGAATTCTTGTTTATTATTAAGAACATATGTGTAACACACGAATAAAAAACAATGAACAAGAAAGATCTTCAGATAAACAATTGCAACTGGATTCGATTGTATTTAGTTTTTTACATCAAACATTGCCGTTTGCGCTAATTATCTGTAGTAGACGACCATTCACTGCCAAATACAAACATATACGAGGTTTGTAAATTAAGTAATGAGACTGGTAGCGTAGCGTTCATCTGGCAACACTGGGGACGCGGGAGTGGAAGGGGCGGCAGGTGAATATGTGATACGCCTTCAGTACGAGTTTAAACTCGCTACAGTCATTTGGTTGTCAATAGCGATTTTTTTCGTGAAACGGTTTTTTCTAGTGCGTTCTGAAAATGAGTGACATCAATTTCGAGCAACGGTGTGCTATCAGATTTTGCTTCAGACTTGGACACAGTGCAACGGAAACTTTTACAAAACTTCGGCAGGCCTAAGGAGATAATGCTTTATCAAGGGCCCAGGTTTTACGATGGTTTAACCTCGCAGCGGAAGGCCTTCATTTTCACGAACCGATGAAAATGTCGACATGGTTTGAGATCTTGTGCGTTCAGATCGTCGGTTGACAGTGAGAATGATTAGGAAAGAGTTGAATTTGACCAATGAATTGGGGATGAGAAAAATCTGCGCAAAAATGGTTCCGAAAAACCTTTCGCAAGACCAAAAGAACATCAAGAGGAAAGGTGCCTTGATTTTTTGGAATTCATTGAAAATGATCCCCATTGCCTGGAACGTGTCATTATTGGTGACGAGTCTTGGGTGTTTGAGTAGGACCCAGAAACCAAGCGCCAGAGCATGGAATGGCAGACTTCAAACTCTCCAAGGCCAAAAGAAAACAAAAATGAACAAGTCGAAGATCAAATGCATGCTGATTTGCTTTTTTGATAGCCAGGGAATCGTTTACAAAGAGTTCGTGCCTCAAGGCCAAATGGTTAATCAATACTTTTACAAAGAGGTTCTGGAAAGACTTCGAAAAAGGGTCACGTGTGTGAAACCAAACATCAAGAACAACTGGGTGTTGCATCATGACAATGAGCCTTGTCACACAGCAATTTCAATAAACGATTTTTTGGCCAGTAAGTACATTGGCTCTTCAGCCTCCGTATTCGCCCGACTTGAGCCCTTGTGACTTTTCCTCATTCCTCAGGGACGTCATTTTGGGACACTGGAAAACATTCAAACGGCTGTAACCGGCCAGCTGAGGGCTATTCCAGTATCCGAGTTCCAGCACTGCTGTGAGAAGTGGAAGAACCGTTTCCAACGCTGTGTCCCAAGGCAGTTACTTTGAAGGAGACAATGTTGAATTGTAATTTTAATCGAAAAAAATTGAACAAAATCAGTCTCAGTACTTAATTGACACACCTGGTATGCTTTATATTATAATATCCCTATTCATTATTGAGTAGTTTATAGGAAACTACGGGAGTATTAAATTTAAATATATCTCAATCTGTATTATGGGGCTATTTTAAATCTCTTCTCTTTTGAGCAATTGCCTAATTTACTTGGAAATTTTTAGGCAAGATTTACTTTCTATTACAAAAAAGCAAATGGTAAAATCTAGAATCAAGCCCTTTTGTACACCATTTCAAGCATTGTTCTATATGCATCAGCAACACCATTTCTTTTAATGAAAAGAAAATTTGCAAGAAGAAGAAATTTTCAAATTAACTTCTCAAATGTCTAATTTTCGCCCCAAGATATTTTCTATTAGCATTTTGCTAATGGCTAGGAACTACACGTGAACATGAACTTTGTACGTGCCATATTTAATAATTGGCGTCGAATACCTGGTTCAATGACCATGACACAGCATTCGGAAGTAGCGAATTCACCAACGGTACTAATGTTAATGATTATATAATCATTTTGGAGTAAATTAAAAACTCCGTTCTAAATCGAGTAAAAATTTGTAAAATATGTCGGCAAATCAGCATTTAGTTAGGAAGTTGAGTTAGCATAGACTTAGAATGAGATTAATAGCTCCCGGACTTTCTTTTCCTTATTTACATGTTTTGCCGATTTTCTCGAGTTTGTTGACGGAGAAAGGGATTTGTATTTTTGCTATACAATAATAATTAAAACGTGTTGCAAAACAATACTACTAATGGGGGTTTCCTCTGCTTTAGCTCATTGTGTGGGTACAAGAAATCCCACGCTTCCTCTGTATAAATAAATTCCGAAAAAATTCACAGAAAAATTTCAAGATCACAATTACTTACTCTTTCGGTTATTTTAATTTCAAAACAACGATTATTTTTGGTTTATGCGGATATTTAAAATGATGTAATAGTGGAGTCGTGACCGTGATAAATCCTTGCCTGCAGATGAAAATTAATTGCTGAATAGCAATTAATATTTTAAATATTTGCTTAACTTCTAGACCGCAAACAAGTAAACTTTCCAAGTTAAAAAGCGCGTTCCTATTTTAAGTTTACTATAAATAAATGTTAAGGAATTTGAGACAGATGTATTAAAATCAAATCGAATTGAGCCTCCAACTATTGTTCCAGCGTTCAATTATTGATCGGATTGAATTAATAAATAAATAAGCAATGCCATGCGTCTCCAACTCGTAATTTTCCAACCTTCACCATCCCAGCTAACAGTTACGGTCTAGTGGAACCCAAATGCTCAAAAGATCTATTTTTCACAAGGTTATAAATACGCAATGAAGTTAGGAATTTTGCTTGACTTAGTGTTTGTTGCTAATTTTTGACTTGACGAGGACACACCGAGCGGGTTATCAGGATGATAAAAATAATTGGGATTAATTGCTGGTGACATCAAAGTTTCGTAACAAGTATAAATTATTTAAATATTATTCAACAAATATTTATATTTATTATACAAAACTTTAAAACGTATGGGTAGAATATACTTGCATTTAAAACCGCACCCAGGAATTACTAATTTAATCTACAATTCAGCAGGGAAATGAAGGAAGAGGAAATATTGAAGCATAAAAGGGAGCGTTAGTTTCGTGCGTACGAGGGGAGTTCCAAATACTTCTAGTCTGACCCCATTAATTACTTAATAAGGCTTTTATTTTTCAATCCTTCAGTTGTCAACCTCACCTGTCACCTTAAATAAAATTTGGTGTAACTGTGGTTATTTGAAAACAATACAATACAATTTTCTTCTGTGTAAATTGAAGATAGTGTTATGGAGAGAAGGCAGTCATTCAATTCCTGGCTCTAGACGGTATTGTTCCAAAAAAATAAGACCAACACGAAAATATCTACGGTCAAAATGTTATCTCCTACAGATTTAATTTTAAACAGCAGAATTCCATTGAAGAAGAAAATCTAAGACAGATGAGTCGCGGAAACCAACAGAAGTTACGACATGAAAACATCGCTCGGGTTGAGTAAACTGGTCGAGCTCGAAATAATTGCAGAAACTGCTCTTCTTCCTCTGCTTCAGTTGAAGCGATCCTGCATGAGCATCGTCATCTGTAAAAAGTACGTACAAGGTGAATGCCCGGAAATTTTCCTGGCATATATAAGCAAACACGAATGTTCCATGGAAGAGCTTGCCTTACTAACCTTCAATAAAAACAATTTTTCTACCAACCAAACAAGAATTCGTCCAATGGAAACATCAAGAATCTCCACCACAGAAGAAATCTACATCCAACAATTGTTTGAATACCAAAGAATTCTTTAAAGTGATTACTAGCAGCCACAATCACTTTGAATCTATAACTTCACAGGGAAACCACGCGAAAAAGTAGAAACGCGATAACCTAACAGCCTAACTTGATTGCTTTTTGACAACGCCTCTTCGCACAAATCCAAAGTTACAGCTACCGCAATTGTGAATGTGGCAACCACCCCAAAACCCCGACTTGGGCCCTTCAAACATATTCTTACTTAAAAATCTAAAGCGAAACATCAAGAATCTCCACCACCGAAGAAATCTACATGCAACAATTTTTTGAATGCCAAAAGAATTCTTTAACCTGATTGCTAGCAGCCACAATCACTATTGAATCACCAACTTGATAGGGAAACTACGTGAAAAGGTAGAAACGCGGAAAAGCTAACAACCGAACTGTGATTGCTTCTTGACAACGCCTCCTCGCACAAATCCAAAGTTACAGCTACCGCCATTGTGACTGTGGCAACCACCCCAAAACCCTGACCTAGGCCCAACAAACAAGTTCTTACTAAAATCTAAAGCGATAATTAAGGGGTAGAAAACTTACGGGACAATTCTGAGGAGCATCAGTAAATGAGTTTTTTGAGGACCAAGAAAATAAGTTTCTGAAATGGTTGAAATCTCGTTTCGAGGGTGTAGAACTGTGTCAATATAGATTATATTGCAAAATAAAAAATAATTGGTTTCTCTGGTTTTATGTAACCTAGTTTGGCTGAAATGATTTAGACCTCTGCTCACATATAATACATTAACGAGTATTTACCGAGTTTCCTGGTTGCAATTGCAGCAGTTTTTAGAAACGCGCACATAGGATGAGTAACGCGCGAATTTATTTTCGCGCTAAACTATTATAAATAATAATAAAATTGCGGACATGCGGAAGGAAATGCTATTTTATCCAGCAGTTAAATTTATCCTTAACGACAGAGTTATGTTAACATAAACGCACCTCATGCTATACGTTTAGCGTTTCAACAGTTTTGTAAGGGCTTGGCAAAAAAAACACCTTCCTTTTATGTTTGGGTTAACTGGTTAAAACCAGTGGTTGAACTTAAAATATTTCTTATTTCAATCTCAGAAAATAATATTCCCTGATTATTCCTTGGGAAAATACTAACAGTATCTACTTCCTTTTACTGTATATTACACTATGGTTTTCATATTTATAATATTATGGACTATTTCTGAATAGAAAAGATCCAGGCTGAATTTTAATCCTAAGAAACATGGTCGAACAGATTTTACCATCAGTTACTTGGAGATTACACAACTTGAAATTTTGATATGTAAAATTGAGATACAATTTTTTTCAAGAGGCCCCCTGTAAACGGTTTTGAAAACAAATAACAAACATAGTTTAAACACTGAACTAACTCTGTCTATACAGATATATAATATGTTTTAATCTGTACAAAAAATATATGGTTAGTTACTCTTTTCCAACTGGGCATTATTTCTCCCAGTGGCCATTGTGAACTATCTTGATAATAACTTTTTGTATCTTCTAGTTATCCCTAAAAAAATTATTGATATGCATTTAATAACCGTTGAGGAGATAATTTGATGGAAGATATACCTAATAACACTTATTTTTTAAATGTTATGTGTTACAAATTAAGCCTGACGGCTACTTTATTCTTAAGAGTTCATTTTCTGGCCAGTTAGCCAAAACAACAATTTGATGAAGACGGTTTTAACCAGTTAAAACCACCGGTTAACACAGGTCTGTCTAAAAAGTTAATATAAAAACTGATTACTCAAACGATTGTTGGAAATTATTTTTACACGCAAAAATGGGTTGTGCGTGTTTAAAAATAACGATGAAGTGCGATGCAGACCCTGATCGGGTTTTCTTGAAGTCAAGATCAAATTTCTCTTAAAACTTGCGCGTTTTTGCGCCGGCATAAAAGGTTTTATTTTTTATAACGAGTGTACCATAAAATGAAGAAGTCTCTTACCAGTTGAACGAGTTTAATCAGTCCAGGCAGTGTTTTGAAGTAATCCACATTTATTTTGATCCATTCAACTCCTTGCCGGTCACTTTGTTTATTGGCGGCATTACTGTTGGGTGCATCCTGCACATTTACCACCGTTTCTGTCATCATTGGACAGCACCAAAAAGTTAATTCGGAAAAAGCACCGCGTTTTGGGAAACACCTGTCAGCACAACACTATAGCTATAATGTCGACAACAGCTCTAAAAGTTCTGCTGCGCGTTACTCCCAAGCCCAGGAACTCGAGAAGGTGGGCTTATTCTACTTTCCGTTACTACCGCTGGCCACAGTTAAACGGAGACTCGCACACGCAGGGTTAATAATGTTTTACGCACCTAGCAATAAAAGTTAATTAATATGACGATGGGAAAAGCATCTTCTAGCTTTTCTTTAGTGATTTTTTCAATAATGTGAATTCTCTGTAACTGTTACGGTTAATACAACAAAAATTACTCTTTCTAGCGGTTCTTCTGGTGATCTCTATGGTTTATAAACAAAATTAAATTAATGATTGTAACTAAGTTCGTAATTCCATTTACCGTTTGCGTTCATAATTGGGGTTTCCTGTTCCGTAGCACAACGGTATTTAAACCTTCTGATTCGCCATGCATGTGAAACCCAACAGAAGTGTATATTTAGTTGCCTATACTGAATTTATGTAAAACTCGTAAACTCGTAATATAAGGGCCTATTTTTCCAATAGGCCCGATAGGCTCATGCCTAGGGCCCCTGAGTCAGGGGGGCCCACGCTCGACTCAACTGTGACTGTTTAAAACGACAGTTTATTTACATTTAAAACTGATTGATATTTAAAAATTATTTCTTAAATTTAACTACCATTTATTATTTGTTATTATTACGATCCGAAATCCAAATTCAACGCGATAACTGTCAGAAGCGAAAGACATTTTGAAGAAACTTAATTCATTTGAGTTTGCTCTTATGACTATTATTTGGAACAAATTATTGGAAAGGATCAATGCAACCAGCAAAAAAATTGCATGAGAACACAGTGTATAAAGATGAAACTACCAGAATACGGAAAAGAAAAAAATGTTTTGAAGAAAGTTCTTTTGAGGAAACTGGTTTTGTGGGACATGAAAACTTTAAAATAAACACTTTTTTTGTAATTTGCGACAAATTAGTCATGGAGTTAAAAGGAAGGCAAGAATCTTACAATTCTGTTAATGATATTTTCAATATATTTTTTGTGGATAATTCCAAAGGGGATTTCAAAATAAGTCTTAAAAATATTGAACAATATTACAATCGGGATATCGATGTAAATGACCTAGAAAATGAATTAATGCAATTTAAGGAAATGTGTAAATCTAGCAACATTGTTCAAAATCCTGAAAAAATGTTAAGAGTTTTTAATCGAAACTAACACTGCCCCACCCTTGAAAAAACCCCATGCCCCAGACACCACAAACATCCTGGGAAAGTGCAGTGCTCAGGATTCGAACCTGAGCGACTTTGGTAGAATAACTCCGAAGCCAAGCGATGCGGACATTACTCTACCGCGGTCCCCTCTAAAAAGAGTAAAATCATATCTTTGAACCACGATAACTTATCATCTTTGGCCCTTCTTAACGTGGAAAATGAGGTACTAGAAAACATAGATTCTAATGAAATTATAAACCAATTTGAAGGAATAAAAATGCGCAAAGAAAAATTTAAATATTTTAAATCAATGCGCTTTAGGCTAGTAGGAATGTTGGTTTTGTATTTTTTTTTCTCTATTAAGACATTTGTGTTCCGTGTTGGTTCTATTATTTTATTTATTTTGTGTTATATCTATTTTATGTTGACAAAATGATATAAATTTTGGTTTTTGACAGTACTACTTATTGTTATTGTTTTTTGTTCTATTTCTGACACCAAGTTTTTCGCCTGCGCCGCTATTAATGCTTTCCTAATCCTACGAGGGGGCCCCAGAAGGTATATAAGCCTAGAGCCCACCAGAACCAAAAATAGGCACTGCCGGTAATATACCAAATATAAAAAAAATGTGTGGCTGCTGGGGTCTTAAGTAATTGTAATTTTTAGTTTTCTGAACGTTCCCTAGGTATTATTTGACTTGAAATATTTTTTAAAACAATAATATTTGAAATATTACACTCTGGGGTACGTCTGAACCCCACTTGGTGTCGGACGGTTGCTAAATTTCCCAACTTCTATGATGTCCCGGTAAATTCCGGTAATTCCCCTGTGAATTTTTGCATTAGAAGCCAGTAATGTCCTGGACTGGGGATTCGCAAACTATGGTACATGTACCACTGGTGGTACATCACGTTACTCTTGGTGGTACACAAAATATTTAAAATAATACTTTATATTAAAACAAAATGACTAAAGGATTTCTCTAACTGCACATTAAATTGTACGTAATTTAATGCGAATTTATTATACTGCCCTTTGTTTGTGGTATGTTTTAAATGCGTTTTTAATACAACGTGTTTTACATGAGTGCATGCATGGTTGCATATATGCAAGTCAAGTCGAAATAGTGTAAACAAATAATAATAAAATGTATAAAAACTTTTTTTCTTTAATCAAAACGTATGTCAATTAACTTACCTATCAACAGAATATAAAAGTAAACATAAATTTCATAATATTTAAGGTTCTGTATCAATGTTTTATTTTTTTTATTTCTCTAGTGAGTACAGAAATCTGCCCAATGGACTAATGGCCAACAAGCGTTTTGTTTGAGACAGAATAGAGACATGTAGAATATCACTACAGTGAGTGATCTGCTTTAAAGTTCAGCCTAAAATGTAGAGTTTTTTCAGATTGTCTTAAGTGTTTGACTTATCTGGGACCTATAGCTGGTAGCAGGCGTTTCAGCCTACGCACTTCGTTGACATCGGCACATTTAACTGGTTGAACATTGGGATGCACTGACACTCTTTCACTGTAACTGGTGGATGACTTCTTTGACGGGTTCCAAGAGGATGTCATATTGGATGACGTCATTTGGAATGTAATACAATGCGTTGACAATGGCGTGCAATTCTTTATTTTAGAACCTTTGCAGGATGGCAATGTTGAAGTTACTAGAGGTGCCCCATAGTTGAATGCCGTAACACCAAACGGGTCTAAGGATGATCTTGTAGTAAGAACTTGTTATCCAAGGAGAGTTCTGATTTGCGGCCAATGAGCCAGTACATTTGGCTAAATTTGAGTCCTAGCTGTTTGCGCTTAGTGAATATGTGTTTTTTCCACGAAGACGTCGGTCTAAATACATGCCGAGATATTTGGCATCCTCGGTCTACGGGAGTTGACCGTTGTTGAGTTTTACAGGTGGGCATGTTTCTCTGCGCATGGTAAAGGCCACATGGGTAGACTTAATTAATTGGCCTTGGTGCGCCATATATTTAGCCAGTTTTGGATCTTGTTGAGGTTGGTCTGCAGGTGTCTCGAGGCCAATGCTGGATCAGTATGAGATGCCATAACTGCTGTGGCTTCAGCAAATGTAGCAACAGTGGTAATCCTGTTGGTAGGTCTGCGGTGTGCAGGAGATAAAGGATTGGTCCAAGAATGCTTCCTTGCGGCATGCCTGAATATATAGGATTTAGATATAGAATTCGCTGCTTTGTTTGACTAAGAAATGTCTGCGAGATATGATTTGCGTAATTGATAGTGGGGATAAGGAAGAAGTTTCTTTAGTTTGATTTCCGATCCGCCGAACCTTGTCAAAATCCTGGGACATGTCAAGGAAGATAGCTGCGCAATATCTTTTGGGATTTAGGTCCTTATTAATTTGGTTAATCAGCCTATGTACTTGCTCGATTGTTCCGTGTTTATTGCGGAATCTAAATTGATGTTATGGAATTAATTTCTTCAGGTCTATAGGTGTCTTCAGCCTCTAGGCTTACAACTTCTCAAGAACTTTGAAAGCATGGATAGCAAGCTGATGGGCCTGTAAAAGGAGACATCTTCTGGCTTTTTCCCAGGTTTGAGAATCATGATAATTTGAGCGACTTTCCAAGTGCTGGGGAAGTATTTTGTTCGCAGTATAGCATTGAAGATTAATGTTATGACTTCTACGCATTTTTCTGACAATATTTTTTCAGAGATTAGGTCACATGCACGAATGCACGAATGCCTTCTAATTATTGATTTCCTTCATTATGGTCCGTTTTACATTCTTAATCGTAAACTTGTTATGTGGCAGATCCATTTAGAATGCAACATGCAGGAAGCCAGTTATGGCGTTTTCTTCTTCAGCGCGTAGTTCTGAAGGAAAGAGTTTGAATACTTCTATTATGTGTTTGGAAAAAGCTTTAGTTTTTTCTTTATCGTTTTCGGCCACACTATTATTGTCATTTTTAATTGGAGGATTGTGTTGCTGCGGCCTATTGAGCTTCCATGTTGCTTTCCAGAGTGAATACTCCGTAGTTTCGGTTGGAGTTAAGTTTTCCAGATATTCCATAACGTCGCATTTAAGTTATAGTTTGCGTCATTTTGTAATATACTTGAAGTAATATGTGAGTTTTGTTTTGTAAATGGACTTTCCTGAACCATATCAACTTGTAAATCTGCTTTTATGTCATTAGTTTTAATTGTTTCCATTTTCCTTTACGTTTTCCCTTTGCGTCTATATTTTTGTGCTTCATTTTAGGCCGATATATCGAAATTGGTTTCCCTGTATGTACCTGAATGTTTTTATTTGTTTGGTACTTTACAACCACTTCATTAAAAATTTTAAAACTTATGTAATTTCAAAATAAAAATATATTCCTGTAGTTTCAAAAACCAATCGGAAATCAAGTCCATTAAGAAAAATTACTTAACTCTGACATAATCTGACTGTATTCTAAGATACGCCAATTAACTTAATTACCTGTTTTTAAAGTTACTTGTTTGTAAAATTCTTTTCAATTGGCACTTATTATTGAACATGAACATCGGTATTTCTATATAAGAATTTATTTTATTTTTATGATATTACTTTAAATCATATACGGGGTGATTCTAAACATGTGCGAAAAATTTGAACCACATATAGCTGACGTTATTTTAAACCTAAATTACCTAGTAGTCTTTTCTAAAATTTGGCACCGTTGCGGATGTAGGGAGTCCGGAGTTTTATTATATTAATTCAGTGTAATTAATTTTTTATCTCTTGTCCGATTTTGATAAACTTTATTGTTTTAGAAGGCTTACAATCCAAACTTAATTTTTAGTCTGCTGTACTGTACAATTTACTAAAAAGTGTCTTCATAATTTTACTTACCTAACCGGGTTTTCACTAGAAATGAGAATTTAAATACATGCACCTAAGTTACAAATTTTTTATCAAAATTTTCACTGAATCAGACTTTATGCACTTTTCACACCCAACTGTACATTCTTTCTGAAGCTTGGATTGTTAGCCTCAGCTATACCTGTTTAAAGTTTTTCGCACATGTTTAGAATCATCTCGTATATGTAAATACTAAAATAATATAATAGCACGGATAATATTTTACTACTAAATTTCGTGTAAATATTCAAATACTATTGTTATTATTTTTGACACGGCTTATACACATATACTGAAGAGTGAAAAAGAAAACTGAAAAAGAGAAAAATGTATTCTTAGAACCTTATAATTTACTGCATTATTATTTATAAAAATTTAAAATTATAATTAAAAAGTTGGTCAATTAAAACAAAATTAATATATAATTAATTACCATTACAACTGAATACAAAATTAAATTATTGTTTAGAAAGTATGTTTTTATTTGTGTTCTTGTAATTGTTGTATATTATGGTTATTGTATAATATAAAAAAAATAATGGACAACAAAATAAATAATTTGTGTGCTCAAAATAAAATGTATTTTCTCCACTCAACTAGTCTGTAAAATATTGAAAATTTGAAATTATATGATATAGTATAAAAATATTCGATTAAACATAAGCTATTCATTTCTGTGAATTAATAATTTTCGGTGTTGGCAAATAAAATACAATAATAAATACGAAAGTAAAGCTTTCCAGATACTGTAGCTGCAGAAAATTTAAAAATTATTTACATATAAACAGTTATACACAAAATAAGTTTCAATGAAACTTCCAGTGACCTCTTCCTGTCGTATTAATAACCTCCAAATGGAATTGATGGCAACATTAAACTTAATGAGAATCAGTGGCGCTCCAAGTTACTTTTCTATGTATACTCAGTGATATGGAAATCGCAACACCAAGAAGGGGCAGGAATTTTTTGACCAAACTTGGCAGAAACGTTTAACAACTAAAAGGTAGCAATTGATTAAAATTTCATTTATATGGATCAAGTGATAATGGTTTATCTGACAGTTCTTTCAGTTTTTTCTAACAATTTTATCAGGTGTATGTTTTGCGAGATTTTGTTCAGTTCTTTATTGTTTTCGCTTTTGATCGTTTGTTTTGAGGGTGTGATCATGCCTAGAGTGCGCCAACGTGGAAATTACCGTCAATTAAGCGAATTCAACAGAGGTCGTATTGTGGGTTTACGCGAAGATGGTTTTTCGTTCAGAGAAATTGCAAATCTCCTTAACCGGAACCAATCCAGCATCATGCGCTGCTATCAGGCATGGACTAGGGAGGGTCAGGAACGTCGCAGAAGAGGAACCAGGGGGCGTAGAAGAACAAATGAGGTGCAGGACCGCCATCTTCGACTTATGCCAAAAAGAGACCGATTCTCCAGTAGCAGATCATTTGCCGATCAATGGTTAGCTAACGAAGGTCATCCTGTAACCCTTCGAACGGTTTACCGCAGAAGCAGAGCTTTCGGCTTGCAATCCTATTGGCCACATCTTGTGTTACCACTAACAGCTCAACACCGATGGAAACGTTTGGAGTGGTGTAGGTTGCGACTGCACTGGAACCTAGAGTGGCACAGGGTGGTGTACAGTGATGAATCCCGATTCTCGTTGGAGATGCATGATGGCCGTATGAGGGTCAGACGAACACGTGGGGAACGTCGCAATGTTGAATTTTCTGTTGCGAGGCATGTGCACCAAACTGTGGGGTTTATGGTATGGGGTGCTATATCTTATGGGAGTAGATCCCGTTTGTTATTCACCCAAGGCAATATGAACGCCCAGTGATATGTGGATGAGGTGGTAGAACCCCATATTCTTCCATTTCTTCAGCAGTTGAAAGACCCACTTTTCCAGTAGGATAATGCCCGTCCCCATATTGCAAGACGTTCTATAGACCGATTTGCAGAGGATAATGTCAATCTCTTGCCATGGCCACCCCGATCTCTTGATCTTTCGCCCATCGACCATGTTTAGGACATTATGGGGAGAAGACTGAGGAACTTGCTGCATCCTCCACAGACGCTGCAAGCTCTACAGCACGAATTACAGGTTGTTTGGGACACAATACCTCAAGAGGAAATCGATAATCTGCTAGGGTGTCCCACGACGTGAGTTCACTACTTCATGTACATAATCTTTAGACCAAATATAGTTAAAAATTTTAATAAAGTTATGCCCTAAAGTGAACCGTTTTCAAAATACAGAGTGTTAAATTATTATTTATTAAATAATTATAATTTCTGAAAAGCTAATATTTATTTTTATGTGTCCCATGACGTGAGGTCACTACTTCACGTACGTGTAGGAGAGGTGCAAATAAGTCGAAACTAAAAAATGGTTATTTTCTCTAAATCGACTATTAAACAAGTTAATGAAGCGGTCTAAACAGTAAATGATATTAAGTGGTATTTGATACAAACTGTCTACGTTACTATGGAAATGATATTATTTACTTGTATGTTAAACAGTAAAGCACCTTAAAGTTTGATTTCTCGGCTTGCGCTTATTAACAGTGTCGATACTGTTTATATTTACAACGCGAGAGTGCGTCGAGATCCATTACATGTACGGTTTTTGTGATGAAAACTCAGTACCAGCTGCTCGAGAATTGGGTTGAGAATTCCATATCGGCTACCACTAGACCGACGACTTTTCCAACGAGTGTACAACCACCTACGTGAACACAGAACTTTCCCGAAACCGTCGACTGAACGTCCAATACAGCAAGTACTATACAATGAGGACAGCATACTACGAGAAATTGATAATAACCCCAACACCTCTGTTCGTCGTGTATCTGCACAAGTTAATGTACCACGAATGCGAGTTTGGAGAACATTAAAATGTCTTGGTTTATATCCATTTCATATCCAGCCTGTTCAGCCCGCTTATTTACAGATTCTGCTAGTCGTATGGAATTTTGCCGCTGGATCATTTAAAATCGAAACCTACCTAATATAATTTTGTTCACGAATGAGGCAACATTTAGAAGGAATTACAGGATCTGCATAGCATAGCGCCATAGCCAGTTGATTACGATTTTACTAATGTACAAAATTCTTAACAAATGGATAAAAATTATACATCAAAGAAATCCGACACTCAATGTTGCCCATAAACATCTTCTCGTATTGTTCTGCTTTTCGGCGTCGAATTTAGGACTACGTCTTCCATTTTTTCCTGTTCTTTGCAAGTATTTTTATTTAATTTGGTGTCTTCCCCCTAATCTCCTTATCGTTACTATCAGTCAAGGAACGTAGACATTTAGGCACGCCTGCAATGCCCGTTATGAAACGAGTATAATATACTATTTTATCTACTTTGAGATACTGATTATGTAGAAATTCAAAATTTCTGATATTAAAAATGTCGCATTACACAATCTAGGGATTTTTGGCGAATTGTCAAGTGAAATTTGACAGTCGCCATCTAACGGGCAAAGTATCAATTTCGTTGTTCTGACATTTGAATTAGTTTAAATTTGAAAAATTGAAATAACTTGAAAAATTGTTTAATTAATTCGTTAAAAGTTAAGTTTAAGTTATATTTGATTGTAGTAAATTTAATAAATACAGTTCAGAGTTTGTGGTTATGTATTCGACATCTGACGTTTGTCGTTTGTTTTATGACCAAACTAAAAGCAAATGTCACCAATCTTGAAAACCAAATAGTTACCAAAAACAGTTTAATAATAGAGGATATTATTACCAAAAACAGTTTAATAATAGCCTCTATTATTAAACTGTTTTCGGTATCATAATGGACCTATTATTAGTTCAAAGTAGAATAGCATATTCTTCAAAGAGTGTAGAATGACAGCTATTATTCACGAGGATGAAAATTCTGTCACGAGCCGAAGGCGAGTGACAGAATCATCCGAGTGAATAATAGCTATTCTACACGAGTAGGAGACTATACTTTCTCTACGACTATTTCATAGGAAGTTACAATTTTTGGTCTGAATCAGTATTATAAAAATTTTGCTTTAGATGAACGTATATCGGTTCACTAGCCACAACGATTTTATGCCGTGTGTACTGTTTCTGCGATTTCCTCGGCAGTAAATTACACGTCGTTTTCGCGGTTTCCGTTATTTCTGGTGCCAAACACATCTCAGCGTTTTCGCTGTCTGAATTATTCATACCTAGTTCTTAATGATTTTACGAATACGAAAATTTAAAACTGTTTTTGACAGTTACTTCAAAAACAAGTGGGAGATCCAAGCGCTAACATGCCACCCCCATTGGATTCTGATTCATTATCACACCGTTTTTTACAGAATCCAACGGCAATGGAGAATATCTATCATTCTTCAACTAAAAAGGTATATGTCACGAATACATTATATTATAGTCGTAGAGAAAATAATTTATTCACTTGTCAAAATGTGTTTAATGTGGTTGTTGTTTGTTTACTTTTTAAAATGCGTTTTATTGCGGCGAGATGCGTTTTTAGGTTAAGTTCACTTACCCGGTACATCACATGACAGCTACGACATGCCTTATAGCACCCCCAGCCAACCCTAATTTGATAACTTTTTGATCGCTAATAATAATAAGTAAACTTCTGCTTTGGATTAAATTTAGAAAACGCAAATTCCCTTATTGTTAGTTATTAGCAATATCTTTATGATTATAGGTGCAACTAAAACTTTAAAAATATTTTGCTGGAAACAGAAGATATTGCAATTAGATTAGATATTGAAAAAAATTGAAAAAATAGAGATGAAAAATAATATTTTCATAGGGAAATAAAAATGAAGCAATATGCGATGAACATGAAATTTTTAAAATAACTTTCTTTTGGAATATTTTAGACCACATCATCACTGTTATGAAAGACAGTTTTGATTTGTTAGCGAAACACAATAATAATTTCTATATTCTTTTGATTTTAAACAAATGTAAGTCTGTGACTGATATAGACCTTTCAAAATATTGGGTGCATTTAGATTTCTTTTAACAGCAGAAAAAGAAGAAGACGTATCGGGAACGGATACAACGGGGGCACTTGTCACGGGCATCTAAAAGTAATAGATACCATCGCACTCATTAGCATTTTAAGAGATATTAATATTGTTCAAGCCGCCTTAATAATTATTACAATAAATTCAATTGAATTGAATCGCCACAAAGGTTTCCAAAATTTTTATTTTAATTTCTGGGGATAAATAAAATAAAACAATTACATATTTTTGAAGTGCTAGACCAAACCGCTTAAATCAGTTTACATGCTTCAGGCGATTGTCTATACAAGTTCTTAGAAAACGTTTAATCGTTTATATAATGATATTTTGGCCCTTCCATACTAACTATTGCATTATTTGGTTTTACTGCCTATTTTTCATATTTTGTTCATTACTGCAATGTATAATTCAAAGAAGATTGCCATTTTATGGTTATCCTACTAAGAACTTAAGGTTTCTGGGAAACTACGGTTTATTGTATTTATTTTTATCACTAAGCTCCACATGTTTAAGTGGCATTTATTGACACCCCAACTACACGCACAAAACGGCAAAGTAATCTCTAAAGCGGCTAAACATTTTAAAACAGCTTCAGTATCATCAACTCCAAATCTACTCTTTGTGTCCTAATAAATACTTATAAAAGTGTAGATACATACTTGGTGCGTGTGCCAGTTGACATTTGTTTATTCTATCAACTGTGTGTATCGTGCGAACAAGTGTTGTATGATACATTCACCAATATAAGGTAAATTAGCTATTTAATGATTTATCATTTAATTTGTGTGTTGTTTCTTAGATTTTCTAAATAACAGTATACGTCAAATAAAATCCTATTTAAAAAAAAAACCTTTTAGCTTCGAGTTATACAGGGAGTATTAAAACGTGCGGCTAATAATTACACCACGCAATTATACGTTGAAAAACAA
>JABXWE010018487.1:0-24191 GCA_014611495.1 Limonius californicus | reverse complement strand
GCTGAAACTGACATTTCAAACGTTCAAATTCAAATCGAACTACCAACATCGTAAAAAAACAAACTAAAAACAGTACGATTATAGGCCTCCTTAACGTACTGTTTTTAAGCTAAAAGAAAAAAGCAATTATGCTTCAGTCTTAGATACACTCTTAAATTATTTTTTCTACATAGTAACCATTTGAATTTAAATACTTATCATATCGTGGTACACGTCTTTGTAGACGTTCGCCGTAGAAGGTTGCCGCCTGTAACGAAACCCAATTTTGAGGTCGTCGTCACCAAGAAAACGGTCGCGGATTCTTCAAAATTCCCAAGATGGAGGAAATGGTGATTGTCGTTCGGTGCTAAGTCAGAACTGTAGGACAGCAATCCTCATTTTTTATTCTGATTACCCTTCTCAACTTTTTAAGGCCTCGCCAAAACAACCAATAGTACGCTTTGTCTGTCCCAAAAAAAAGTAATCTTAAAATTTCGTTGTTTGGGTTTAACAATTGTGTAAGAAATCAATGTCTCGTCGCCAGTTAAAATGTGATTTAGGTACTCAGCGCCATCCGTTTCATAGCAAAACCACACTTTTTGTAAAATGATTGTTATGTAACTATCTAGTAGCATATAAGTTAGAGCAGTTAAAAAGTATTTTATTAATTAAATTATATTATAACTACAAATGCACAGAAATGTTTTGAATAATATTTTATATATAAGAATGTCAGTGCAGAAGCCATTCGCACCTTTGGCACCCACCTCGCACAAAGTTTTTGCTACTGCAGCTTGTTCGTTACAATTTCATACAGTAATGTACGTGAAATTTGAGGAAAATTTGCGGCCATTTCCGAAATCGGGAATCGCCGATCAGGAATATTCTTGCTCCCTTTTTCCACAAGATCCTCGTTGACAACAAAAGGTCTCCCACTTCGCTTCTCATCGTGCCCATATATGCTCAGCCATCTCTGCAGTGTCTAACCTTTCCTTTGAAATTTCGATAGCGCTTTCGGTTATTGCATGTAGAAATAGAATCCCAACGCGCACTTCTTCCCACTTGGCAAGATTGTCAATTGTAATGTTGATTTTAGCGCTTTATTATACAACTGAATATAATGAGAGAACCACGGTAAAGTCATGTGTGGATAGCTCATCAACCAATAACCTTCATTCACCAATTTACTTACGCTCCTCTTCTTCTTCTTCTGTGTATAGGCCAATGGCCTGTTAATTACCTACAATGCAGTAGGTTCTGTAAGCCCTCTTTACAAGAGGCTTACGCTAACCCGTCGAACAGAGAAGTTCCACTACAAGGCTAACGATTGTCAAAGATGTTTGTAAGACAATCATACTGAAAATGTTAATGTATGCAATTGCAGCATTATGTGTATTTTATTATAAGTGAATTCTCTTCAGTTTTTAATACTAACTGTCATTTCTAACGAATTACTGCTGAACAAAATTAGTCAGGGAACCCAGGTAAAGTTAACCAGCAGAAAACTTTACAGTTGAAGAAATGCAAACACATACCACTATTCAACAAAATAGAAAAATAGACTACTACTATAAATAAAGCAATAATTCTACTCAATGCTGACAGTATTATTGATTATATCGTACACCTAAACCACGATTATGTATACTGTATAGAATATGGAAGAACTATAATCTCGTGTATTTTTTGGAAACTACTACGAGCGATAGACAGATAGCTTAATATAATGTTACCCGATTGTTGATTCCTAAAATTTTAAAATTTATCAGCATAAATGTACTTCCTGTAAACTCATTATGTTCATAACTTCAAAGAAAAGTCACATATTATCCAAGTTGTTGTTTCTTTTCAATATTATACCACTACTTTATTATTTAAAACTATTAAATTAATTGACGTTCCTAAGTTACCGATATTTTTTTAAATTAATAACTACTTGATTCTAGAATTCTGCCATTTGCTTTTTAGCCTATATTATTTACTCCCTGCATAAAATGTCTCAATTCATTTCCCCAAGGCAATAAATTATTTCAGCTTTCCACCAAGACATTAATTTAATTACAAGGTAGTACAGTTCATTTCGCCTTTCCTCTTGATGATTGTTCGAACACATACCATTAATTATTTTCAAACAAAATGAAGGGGAAGCGAAGAAAAAGACTAAAAAAAATGTGGGACAAGAAACAATTTCTATAAAAGGACAGGAAGTGAAGTTTCGCAAGAAGTACTTTATTAAGTCTCAGTGAAATAATCGAGCCGAAATCTAATTTTCTTGCTCATGTTTAAAACCATTAAGCTTGGATGTTTTTAATGCATGAGCTTTTCGTTATAATTAAAAACGTGTAGGCAATTCTGAACGGCTGACGCTCGGGTCTCATTCTTGGATGATTGCTCCTGGCATCATTGAACCCCGAACATGAGAGGGTACTGTTACTAGCACTCAATGAATATTTTATCGTCGTTTACCTTACCGGACTATAGTTAACCTTTGTTCTACGAGTACACATTTTGTGAGCGTAATTTCACCGTTAGATTATTATTTGCAACAACACAATGTCTTCTGAATAAAAGGAAACATGCCCGTATAATTGGAAATATTTTACATATAAACGAATTAAGTGAAAAAATGGTAATATAAAAGGAAACAATACATACAAAAGAGTAAATTTACAGATATTTCCTTCTGACAACATTACGAAACCAATGTATCGAAAATCGATAATTAAAAAGCACAAAGAAGCATGAGACTGTAATTAAGGCACTTAATTTATTTAGAATTTCTCCAGAGAACACGCAGTCTTTGACATCAGCAACATCATTACCGGTAAACGATACCCTAGAAGAGCCCCTCGAAAAAGAATCGACGAGGATAAAAACAAATGAAATGTTCGTGAGTGTCTTTGATCTCGCAAATATGTTCTTGCAGGCTATATTGGCTTCGAGTTCAATAGATAGATCTACGTAAACGAAAGGCTAATTTATTACTCTCGGTAATATGCAAAGTACTAGCAAGTTCTAAGTTACAGTAAGTATCTGCACGATTAACATATACTAGGACAAAGTGCAGTAAACCGTAAACTCTTGTTTCCGGAGATCCAAGTTCCTCACTTAACATGTGAGCGAACCCCTGTGGTTATACATAATAGGGCATATCTAGGCGAAACTTCTCTCACAGCATGGAAGTTTACGTGGCGATGATCTTCGGAAAAAATCACTCCTCGCAATACCTCTATAAAGCACTGAAAACATATGTTTCTTAATGTTAACTTCAAAAGACGTAAAAAATTCAGACTGTCCTCATTTTGTTCGAATTCAAAAGCTTAACGCCTGACTGGTCACGCTCACGCCTCTAAGGGTAAACGACGACATGGCAGAGCATTTAGCACAGACATCTACACAATATGGGCCATTTGCATGCAGTCCCAGAACTTAACGCCTGTCGTCACCTAATATCAATCATGTCTCCCGGTGATTGATCGAAATGCGGTTTTTAAATACAAATAATAATCTTAATCCCATCCAATGAACCAAGACGAAAGGAGCCAGAAACACGACGCTTACGCTAATGGCACCCTTAAGAGATCAACGATCCAAAGGCAGGGGATAAGAATTTTTACATCAATTAAATACAGGGAAATGGAAACGCAATTTGTCTAACGCATTTTCTGCTTTTAATATCCCATTTACCATATAGGACAATTTTTCGATATTGACTTTTTGAAACGGAAATGTGGATTGTGTACCTCTAAGGCCCCAAGGATGTGGTTTTTAAAATAGGTTGGTCTGTATGTACGAGGGGCCGTTTATATATTCCCGGACTGGGCACCGAAAACAAGAGACTAGAGCCGCAACAAAAATTTCATTGTGCTTGAATTTTCTTCCCCTAATAATTGCATTAAATTTTGGAAACAAATAGTAACCACTGAATGCCTTATCTATACTACAAGGCGTTTCCAATTTCTTCAAAGCCGCAATGAGCAACAGCAGCGATGGCAAGTCTTGACTTATGCACTGGTGCATTATCGCGCAGCAGCACAGCACCTTGCACCACCAAACCGCATCTTTTGATTTTTATAGAATCTTTAATGCGATGCACTAAACTTGCGTATAACTGTTCTGTTACCGTACTGTCCTTCTATAGATTTACCAGCAAAATGCTTTTACTGTCCCAAAAAATTGTTTAGTTCTATAGGACGAAATTATCTTTCAACGATTCTCAATAGTGTATAAATAGTTTTGACTATTTGCAAATAGCTGACTCGAAAGGACAATCATTCTCGTACAGATTCGACGTTTGTTCAATAATCACTTTTGTAACTTTTCCTTGTTTTATAAAGATTTATATTTTTGGTGACAATTTTCTTCTTTCTTATAAGTTGATTAATTGATAGATTGTACGGGGAGGGTTGTTTTTGCCTTTTGACACTCCGCCCTCTTGGGCCTATTGTGCATCCCCTGCTGTCGCTAGTCGCTGTCCAGTAGATCCGTCCCCTCAGGTCTAGCAGTTTGTTGATAAGACTGGCTTACGGTTGTATCTCGTTGGGATTAGTTCCCTCAAAGATTTGATATTTTCTACGAGCTAAGGCTTTGCATTGGAATATTACGTAGGAAGCTCACCACACAGCCTGCATATAGGATCTTCATTAAATGGCCCTATGTTGGAGAGGTGTCGTCAGAAGTGCCAGTGTCCCGTTAGGAGTCCTGTCACTACTCCAATTTCAGTCCTACTGAGTTGTAGCACTGTTTTAGTGACCTTGTGGGGCTGGTTGCCCATCCTAGTTGTTACGGGCCAAACGAGCTTTTTCGCCGACCCACAACAGGATAGATCGAAGAAGGCCTACAGCTTAGCTCAGAGGAGTAGGAGTGGTTTACAGAAACCGGAAAATCTTCCTAGTTGTATACAGGGTAGGTCAAAATTAACCGGCCCCACCTTCCAAATCACAGCAAATTACCAGTTCCCGTAGAAGGCCGAGAAGCCAGCAGCTTACGGGAATCGAACTCACCTTTATTGTGCCTCCTCCTATATATTAAGCTAGCAAACTTCATACACGCAACATAAAAAAATACACAAAATAAAAGATAGGTTAAATTTCAAGACAAATATAAATCTACTTCTTGTAAATTACTGAGATATGATACAAAAAATATAACGATTACATTGAAAATGGTAATATTTATGGTTAACTAATACAAGGGTCATTAAACGTTCAAACCGAGGGCCGCTTACGGCATTTAATTTTCTAGAACAAATCTACGCAATCAGTTGCGTCGGAGTTTACAATTTATGAATACACTTTACTGTTAGCAGGCGACCGGGTGGCGCAGTGGGCGAGAGTCCGCTTCGCAACCGGTTGACCCGAGTTCGACTCCCGTTGTGGCCCGAATTTTAATTAATTCGGGAGCAGCGGGAGTGACTCGGTAGCATAGTTGGGGGGGTTTTTCAAGGGTGGGGCATGTTAGACTTGTGTATAGCGCTACGCGCGCTGATCCGAGGTAAGCGGGGTGGGAAAAAGAATCGTGGAGTTGCCATAGCAACTCCATTTATAAAAAAAAAAAAAAAAAACTTTACTGTTAGCAAAAAAAGAAAGGACAACTGGCGACTGAAGGTCGCTTTACGTCGCATTTAACAAAAAAGTTCATCAATTGAAACTTGAAAATTAAGCACGGAAAAAGTTTTCACCACACAATTAGTATTTCTCTTACCTTAATGTTGTTCGGTAGGTAGCAGAGAGAGGCACAATTGGGGTGTTCCTAAGATCTTCGGGAAACGGGAAAAATTCGCTGATACGCCCCTGAAGATTGGATCGAATGTAGATAAGATAAGATCTCCGCCGCTGTACGGGCGGATCACTTAAAACGGCTCGAAAAACAGAACTTCCACGGGTTTGATAGCTTTTATTCCACACAACTCGAGAAAATAATTTCACTGAATTGTTTTTGCGAAAAGCTGACACTCTGCTAATATTTTTAATCCGACACAAGTCGAAGGTCCTTTTGCCTAAGGCAGAAAACGAAACGATAACTCAATTAGCAGAAGAGCTGCTACACAACCCGGTATCCAAAAGAAAACACGTCAGTTCACTGCCAAAGCCTAGCGTCCACTCTTTTTTCTTAATTTATCTACGATCGAACCGGGCCGAACGAAGGTGGAAGATCAGTTGAAGAGGAGACGCAACGTGAACATTCATCGGCCGAAAATATTACACCACATTGCGAAATATGGTGCAAGAGTTCTGGAACAAATTCTTACATGTGCTTTTTCCGAGAAACATAACACTAAGCCTTGCTTCTGACGATAGGGGTTCTAAAAATTATTTTTGGCCAGCGTTCAGAGGCAAAATAAACAAACAGTTTCGAAAGTGGCCTCCCATAAGTTTAATTTTCGAAAATAATGAAAATTGTAATCAATCTAAGAACGGCAATTACAATAGAATTTTAATTCCTATGAAGCGGCAAAACTAAACGACCATAACATAACGTTGCTTTGTCTCTGTCGAGGTGAGAGTCTCCAGTGTTCAGAATGTTTGATTACGATCCATTCTTTAACTGCGCCTCTCACTGTCCGCTTAGTTCGACCGAAACAGGTTCTGGCCCTGTGATCGGTGTTTCAGATACTAGTTTTGCTAGTTTATCTGCATTTTTATTAGCTTCTATGCCTCTGTGGCCTGGCATCCACACAAGTTTTACCATGTTAGAGTTTGCCCGTATTAGGATACTACGAACGCAGTTTCAAACAAATTTTGACTTAATATGGTTTGAATTCGGTGCTTTCAAAACTGCCTGACTGACTGTTTTTATGAGTTAATAATGAGCGACAACTGAAACTGACAGTTTATGAAATTTATAATGTTGTAATTGTTGTGCAAATTTCCAAACAACTTACCAAGGCATACGTGACTTAAATTTAAGTTAAAGATTGTATCAACATTTAAAACTGCTCAGGCCCAGAATATGAAAATGACCCCTCGTATGTTCTGCGCGTAATAGCTCGGATGCTATAGAAACAATTATAATTTAGAAGAGTTGCGTTTTTCAATTCGAACAGAAAGCTTTGTCGCGTCTGCTCTAACTCATTTTTTCTCAACGTGTTAAAAAAGCATTCCAAAATAATTCCCAATATTTCCGCTGCGAATTTTTTTAATCCATAAGATTTTAGCTCCCATGAGGACTCGTAATATTTTTGAAAAAGTAAGCAAATAATATGTTTAAGGACTTATTACAAGCTGTCAGAAACATAACTGAAATGGGGCTTTAAACCCAGCATTTAATGGAAAAGAATTATGTACAGTGTAGAATGATAAAAACGAATTTTTTTATATCCATAAGTATTAAAATACAGTGAAAGTTTTGTATAGCAAAAATACAAGACAAAAACATGCTGTATTCTTTAATCGCATGCAACCGTTGATAAGTAGTAAACTGCAACTTTTGATGTAGCCTATAAAAATTCTAATTTGGTAATTCAAACGGAACTGCTCGTTTTCGTTGAAAACAGCGTAAATATTCCAACACGAAATACTAATCTTCCTGCTATTCATTGTATCTAGTTTCAAAGCAATTAGATGATTGTAAATACATCCTGCTTGTAGTTATAAATTAAATAAACAATTACCATGATTTATTACGTACCTTTGTACCCACAACCTATTAATTATAACAAGTTGACTGTAAATTTTTCGGCAAAACAAAATATAAGTAAATTAATCAAACATGCACCTGTTATCGTTTCCGACACAGTATCGAAAATGCGTTTTAAGGGAGCTACGAGACTTTAACGGATAAATAGATGATGTAGTTTTCATTTCACCGCAGTTACTACGAAAATGCAATTTCAATTAAACTTTGCACACCTATGTTTAATTTTATGTAGAATTAGATGGTTGTAGAATGAAATTGCTATACGACATAAGGTTTAGTTTTGGCAGCGGTATTGGGTGGTTTTTATGATATTTTGTTTTATTTTTAATAGTTTTTAAATATTGGTGTAATATTCGAAAATCTTGGACAATTTTAGACCAAAAATGTCCTCTTGTTTCAATTAACAGACCCAACAGTTTTACAGATTTAAACTGAAATGTTTTAGTGCACTTGTCAAGAAATGTTGATTTTATCGTAATAACTATATTTTTATTTAATAAATGGGCATTTCTATTAAAATTTAGAACAAACACGTGAACTGCTAAGTACAATATACTGGTGGCAGAATAAAATTATTCACAATTCATATGTATAGTTCGCATAGAGGAGGAAGGTGGTTTCCAAAATTCCAAACTTATTAGCATATTTTTTGAGAACCGATGAAGCTTGATCTAATAATTTCCATAACAGCCATCAGTGAGGCAATGAAAACCCTCACGCTTTAATACACTACAAAGTAGACATCAAATTTGCAAAATTTTATGCTTTGGTTAAGAATTTAGTCAGCAATTTTCGAGAAACTGAAAGTGTTGGAAGGAAAGAAGGGTCTGGTAGGCCAAAGAAGATAGTACCTGTTTTAATTGAAACTGTAAGACAACGAATTGACAAGGCTCCAAAAACACCAGTTAGACATTTATGCCAGCAAGTTGATGATTTAAGTTACGATACATGCCACAGAATATTGAGACAAGCTTTGCATCTGCATCCTTACCGATTTACTTCCGTTCAGGAGCTTTTAGAACAGGATTATCCAAGAAGAGTTCAGTTTTGTCGTTGGTTTTTGGATAATCTCAATGATGAGCAGCTAAGTTTAACCTTTTTTTACCAACGAAGCCTGGTTTTACCTTAATGGGTATGTTAATTCACAGAATATGCGGAATTGGAGTAGCGAGTATCCACACGTTACAATTAGGGCTGGCAACCGGATTCGGATTTTCGGATATCCGGATTTTTTTATGCGAAGATCCGGATTTTGTGAAAGCTAAAAATCCGGTATTCGGATTTATACGGATTTATCCGGATTTCGGATTTTAGGTTTGGATCCGGATTTCGGATTTCTGATAGCAATCCGGATTTCGGATTTCTCACAGAGATCCGAATTTCGGATTTCTCACGGAGATCCGGATTTCAGATTTCTTACAGAGATCCGGATTTCGATAAAGAATACATCCAGATAATATATTTATAACAGATTTATCGATGATTTTGAATAATTAAGTTTAAAATGTGGAATTTAGACATAGACAGCGATTTTACTGGAATACGCATATACCTACAATTTTTCTCCTATGTTTATCAGAATTAACTGCATATTCATACAAATTCTACATGCCAGATTAATGCAGACTGTATTTATGTAGATTTACTTAAATGTTTAATTTAATTTAATAAATAAACGCACGCAGATAAATTCAGAAAATGGATTTTTGCGTAAATCCGAATACCGGATTTTTTTTAAATCCGGATAGCGGATTATTTATGGTAAATCCGGATATCGGATTTTTCGGATATATCCGGATATCGGATTCTTCGGATAAATCCGGATAGCGGATTTTCCGGATGAATCCGGATAGTGAATTTATCGGATAACGGATTTACAAGACGGATTTTATCCGGATAGTAAAAATCCGGCGGATTCCGGATTATTCGGATACCGGATAATTTAAAATCCGAAATCCGGATTTTAAAATGTAACGGATTTGACAGCACTAGTTACAATTAAAGCTCCCCTTCGTTCACAGAAAATAGGAGTCTGGAATCAGTCGTCGTAGGTTAGCTGAGCCAATATTTTTCGAAGGCACGCTAACTGCAGCAAGGTATAGGAACGAATTATTGCAATCTTTCTTAAATGAACTTCACGATGAAGAGCTACGGAATGGTTTTCCGCAACAGGATCGCGCAGCAGCTCATGCAGCTGCATATTTTGATGACCAACTCATTAGTAGGAATACTGCAACACCCTGGCCCCTCGCTCTTGTGATATTACTGTTTTGGACTTTTTTCTATGGCCCTATTTGAAAAACACCATTTTTAAAACTCCAGTTAATGATTTAAACGAACGTAAACTTAGAACTGAAGAAAACTGTCAAGAAATTAACAATTCACCTCAATTATTACAAAATGTTTTTGAAGGTATGAGAAGACGAGTTCAGAAAGTTTGAAGGAAGAAGGCAGACATTTTCAACATTTGTTGTGATCATTACATTAGTTCAGGTTCATTCATTTCTTTTACTGTTGCTCAATAAAAGATTGCTGCTCCTAAAAATGACGTTTCATTGTTATTTAATTCCAGTTAACACAACCTAACCTGAAATTGACATTATAAACATTCCTTTAGTCTAGAAAAGGCGTGACTTTTCATTTCACAGCCCGCTGGGGATCAGCTTTTTTTTGGATCTCTTGATACTAAATTTTAACAAAAAGTGGAATAAAATTAATGTTTCCTTGACAAGTGCACTAAAAGTTTTCAGTTGAAAATAATGCTAATAAATGCTACTTGCATTACAGTAAAAAACATTATGGTAAAGTTGTTAAATGTCTATGTTTTAATGTTTTGACATTGACAGTTCATATCCTGCCCTTTGTTACTAGTTCCGCAGTAGCATGAAGTCAGTCACACGAATACATAACCATGGAGTTACGACATACGTTTTCAAATGCACGGCCTGCTCTAATTTGTTTTCGATATTTGCATGCTATTTTCAATCCTTACACAAGTAGTTGCACCTATTATATCAGTGTCGTAAGTGTATCAGCTTTTGTTCCGTCGTACCTGCAGTAATGTTCTAATTATAACATCATTCAACGTCACGTTGAACAATATTGGTGATAGATGCAACCCTGACATAGACTCCATTGTATATTAATATAGTCTGTATTCTCTCCTTCTAAGAGTACGCAGACCTATTGGTAATAATGTTTTTTCATCCAACCCTAGTTTTTTTAGTACGTTCACTAGCTTCAGCCGACAAGACCTAATGCTTTTGATAATCGACAAATTAACCTTTTTTTCTAAATTAAGTCCAAATATATCACAAACGTAGACTCATTTTACCGTATTTTAGCACTACTTTTGGCAATTTTATATCGTCAGTTCCTACACTGCTTTCCATAATTTTGTTCTTTATTAGAATTATATTTGTGTACTGGTTAAAAAACGTTACAAAAAAACTACAAGGTTAGAGCTAAAACGAAAACTGTTAAAAAACTAAGGAATGATTTGTATACCGTGTTTATCGAAACGTTAATATTGACCAAGGAACATTTTATTTGGTTTAAAGGTTAACGAAAATAGAAAATTTAGTACACTATCTAACGTATCTTAATTAAAGTCAAATTTTTATAAGTTAAACTTATTTAATTTCAGCCTAGTTAAATTTATAAAATACTAAATTTCATTCTGGGTTCGATATAGCACACAAATTTACTGAATGGTGGAAGATAATGGAGAAGCATGAATAAATAAGGACGAACATTTTAATATAAATAACAAAACATAATATATATAATGTAGACATCTGCCAAATCACCGCAGTAACATGGACAGATTAAATCTTCCTTAGGTCTTTCCTGGAACATATTCGTGTGAAAAGTTACTTTTAAATATAAATAGTTTAGAAATTTAATTTTTTGGAAACATAATAAGGTGGAATACAATATTACAGTGCAGGAATCAAGCAACAAACATATCATGGCTGGCCATACACATTGCGAGCCATCCACCCTTTAAACATTCAAATAATTCAATGCAAAACTTTTGTTTAACAAGTAACCATTTAAAAAAAAATTCCTATTTTCCGTATGTACACAAGTAATTCTGAATTGAAGATCGCATCGTCAAATTAAGAGAGCGAAGGGAATACATAGTACAGGACTTAAATAAAAGGGTTGGTCCATGAAATGCATATGTGGGAATGAGATGGGTGGGTTTTGCATCTTGTTATTGAGCATGCTTTGTGTTCATTATGTACATAATTTGATTATTCAGCTATATTATTAATTAGTGTCGAAATTGAGAATACTATTCTAGCATGTAACAACAGCAACAAAAAATATAAATTATGGAAGCTGCTAGTAAATTACCAGATCTCTCAATCATATACTAAGACAACCAATATTTGAAGTATCATATAACCAATTTCAAAGAAATTCATGGAATAAAGATATATAAAAGTACTACTTTGAATAGCTTTGAAAGTATACATAGACTCTAAAATTTTCAGGATTTTCACCTTTTAAACATATGTACAGTTTTTAGTTTAACTAAATGTATATGTTTTCCAGAAATTATTTGAAACATCTTTCATATATCACTAAAGCCAAAAATTGTGTTTGTAAATTAATTGTCAAACAAAGTATCACTGTACCAATAATAGCCTGTAGTTGACAATTTAAGAAAATCAACACACAATTGTAATTACTATAAACAGAAACAATTTACCTTTAAATGACTATTTAATTAATGCCTTAAAAAGGGTGGAAAAGTTAAAATGTGTTTCGGTAGGTATATTTTGTTAAATAAAATGTTTTTATGTATTTCCATAATACTTTAATTTGTAATCCAAGACATTTTATTAATTTTCAGGTGTATGTGTGTGGTCTAGTATAAAAATAGGAAAGAAAACAACTATATAAAAAATGTTTTAAATAATTTGCGAAAACATACACATTTATTATAAATAAAAATACACTTTTGAAAAGGTATGATGTTCATCCTTTGATAGACTATTATGCTAGAACATTAAAACTATTCACATTTCAAGCAATGAATTATTGTTTTTAGATACCTGTTTATTGTACTGCAGGTGTATAAATTTTTTCAAATTCGTGATGTGGAGGTTGAGGCATTGGTTTACTTTAAATGCAAGTAGATAAACATTTTACCTGAATACAATTGACAGAGCGCCTTAAAAACTAACGAAACACAACAAGCTTGTGACATGCGCGTTGATGTCGTGTGCAACGGACGAGTGTTGACCATGCTTCTACCACCCATCGTCCGCTATCCATCTTCGGATGGCTTTATAAAGAGCGCAGATTTCAGTTAGAAAAGAGATGGAGCCAAGTTCTGAAGAAATCTCCGAGACCTTACCTTACCGGTCAACGCAGTCAGTCAACCTCGCAGTTTGACCATCAGGGGGAGATCGTCACGGACACACAACGCCAGAACGACATCTTCGCCAAGAAGCTTGAGGGAGTGCACGGGGACCCGGATGACCCACTCTCTTCAACAACCACTTCTTCCAAGAAATTAACCGCTGTATCAACGGTGATTTCTTTCCCTTCGCCCTTTTCCACATCCCACAACCACACCCGTTCCAGAAATCATACTTCCTATCGAGGAGGAGGAAGTCAGTACGACCATTGGCTCCCGCAAACACACGGCCCCTGACTCAGATTCCATCACTAGCAAAGTTCTGCGCCAGCTCCCCGAAACCATCACTCTACTCACGCTAATGTATAACTGTTGTGTTCTTTTAGGATACTTTCCTGCGGCGTAGAACGCCGCCAGTGTTGTGATGATCCTGAATCTCAGAAAAGACTTCTCTGACTCACTCAAAATCCTAAAGGCTGATTGACCTCCTCAACGGGCTTGGGAAGATGTACAAGAGAATCCTCGCCGCCCGGTTCCGTCGATTTCTTGATGGACGCTACATGCTGCCAGCCTTCCAGTATATATTCGATCTTAGAAATTGCACCACCGACTTACTCCTTCAGCTGCACACCGAAGCCACTGTCACCGTCAATGCCGGGCAATGCATGACAGCCGTCATTTAGACATCGAGAAGGCCTTCGACACCGTCTGGTACGAGGAATTTCTAGAGAACCTCCGACAAGATTCCCCTGCCCATTATACGTACTATCCACTACTTCCTGAAGCGTCGCCTGCGCCGTATACGCGTTTGGGAATGCTTCTCCCAGCCGTTCACACCCAGGTCTGGCGTAGCCCAATAATTCATTCTCTCTCCACTCCTCCCATGTTTTCTGCCACGAGATCCCAACTCCCCTCAACCCGTCAGTGCAGCTAGTTCAATACGCAGACGACACCGCTCTCTGGGCTCCCGCAGCTCCCTACAACATCTCCACTATGTTCACTGAACCTCTGGAGCATAAGACTGCGCTTCTATTCCACCGTGACCTATCTTCTATAACTCTACACTAGTCGGACTAGCGGACTCCTATTCAAGCTGCGTGGCAGCCTTCCCGGTTGCCAACTTCGTACCCTTCTCCACACCTACGAAACTTTTACTAGACCAGATTATCGTTGCTCATGTTTCAGAAATGCCATACCTAGCCATATCAAGAGGTTCCGGGCTATCTCGAGTAGGATGCTGCGCTTGGATCAATTCCATCCATGGAAGGAAGTCTGGCACCTGGCCGGCATTCTTTCAATCGATACATTCCGAAACCAGTAAGTGATTAGGGTGATCGAGCAGAACGGCCAGAAAGCCATGAAGACGCAAAGAACCAGAATCATGGAGGACACTCCACTAGGCGATCGACAGCCTTTTGATCACTTAACTTATAATATCTCTATTTATTATTTTTTTATATATTTATCACGTAATTGTTTAGATATTTTTACTTTTTCTTTTTTTTTTTCAACAAAATATATCACATAGGACCAGCTGAAGAGAAGGAAACTTCTAAACGGACATGGTGATATATATATACCGTGAGCTCAAAAAGTAATTACATAACGGTTGGCCACGGAATAATAAAATAATGTCTAATGCAAGCTTTATATACCAATTGACTTATAGGCACAGCCTTTCTAGCGCCATCTAGTGCAAGCGCCGTTATCTTACCGGCAGTGTTATGTTAGGTTAAGTTGCATCGTAAATGTAAATGAATCAATTTTTGAAGAAATGAGTTCTATTATTTCAATTTAGACGATAACAGTAACACTACTACTAACAATACTACACTATTAAACAAATTATAAAAAGTAAGTAATCATTAAAATTGGATATTATAATTTTTTTATTTCACAGGTACAGAAAAATAAACATAAAAAACTAAAGAAGCTGCTCAAAATGACCACCGTTTTCCTGCAGACATAAATTTCCTCATCTTTTCATACTATTAAAAGCATTTATAAGAATATGAGGAATTATATTGGCACACTGTTCCTTAATTCTGTTTTGCATTTCCTCGATATTGTTAATAGGGGTTTTGTATACATTATTTTTCAGATAAATAGGGAATATAAAGTAATCTAAAATAGTGAAGACTGGTGATCTAGGTGGAAATTCTGGATTTGAACGTAAACTAATTATTAGATCGTCAAACAGTTGACGAATGTAATTGAGAGTCTCTTGAGCGGTGCGGGCCGTCGCGTCATCCTGTTGGAAGTAGCCTTGCTTGGGCTCATCCCCATGAAGCTGATTAATAAATTCACGTACAATATTCCCGTATCTCTGAGCAGTAACAGTTTCGTGGTAAAATATGGGTCCGATAATACGTCTTCGAGACACAGCAATCCAAACACCAACTTGTAACGGGCGAAGGGGAGATTCGCGAAAAGTATGCGGATTTGCAGCACTCCATAACCTCATATTTTGTGAGTCTATATACCCCGAAAGGGTGAACCAGGCCTCGTCAGAAAAAAACGTTAAATTTAGCAATACGTCGTTGTTCAATAAATTATGTTGGAACCACTGACAATACAAAATTCTCCTATTATGATCTGCTGGCATGTAAAGCAAGAATTTTGTATGGGAACAGCATTAAATCTTTTTTGACAATAGTATGGCAAGTTCCTAATGATAAACCAGTATCTTGCGAAAGTGTACGTAGTGATGTAGTGGGTTGCTCGTTCAAACGTTGACGAACATGATCAACTGTACTTTGAGTACGAACTCTTGGCCTTCCAGCTCTATTTCTACGAGTACTGCTCCCTGTATCTCGGAAGACACCAACAGATCTTCTAAGTGCGCTGTAAAAATCTCCTTCAAGGCAGCAATATCTGGAAAGTGTTGCCGAAATTCCTCTAAAAAATGGCACCGCACTGTAAATCCATTAGCCGTTCGCCCGAACACCATTTCGAAAATATGATGCAATCATAAATGTTTTGTGTTCTATTGTAAAAACCATTATAATTGTAACTTAATAGAATTTTCAATATAAACTTATGCCAACAACAACAGTGATGGACAGTTAATGAATTTTAAAGCTTGCTTTTGACATTACTTTTATTTTCCATGGCCAACCCTTACGTATTTACTTTTTGAACTCACGGTATACGTAGGCTAAATTATAAGTTGAGTTGTATTTATTATGCTTCAACATATACTATGAAAGAAACAATCAGTTAGATATCATTTTTCATTCATTTTCGTTCATCTTTTTCTATTGTAAGTTGTTTACGAAAAGGAAACTATTACTGTTCTTTGTTGCTTTGGTGATTTAAATTAAAACTGACTTCCGTTTCCAAATCTTTTACCGAAACTACGTTCCGAAGAGCTCCATCTTACTTTCCTTTTTTGCTCAGAAGCAAAATACAGGGTAGGCCAAAAGTCACTAACCATCGCAATAAAAGAAGTCTTAAAGCTATAGGTCTGAATAACAAAGATATTCGAATCATAATAAATCTCTACAGGAACCTAACAACGGCCTTTAGGATTTAGGGAGAATTAACCGACCAGATATAAAGACTAAGAGGAGTCCGACAGGGTTGCATTTTATCACCACTTTTATTTAACATATATTCTGAAGCGCAACTTAGATAGAAAGATGCTTTAGAATACAAACATGAAGGAATTAACATAAACGGCATAAGGTTAAACAACCTGTGCTATGCAGATGATATCATCCATTTGCTGCAAGTGAGCAACACCTACAAGTATTGATTCACGTTAAGTACTCCAGGAACAGCTATAGATTAAACATAAATAAAAAGAAAATTGAAATAACAGTGATCAGCAAACGTAGAAATGTTCCAAGTAAGATTGTGATCCATCGGTTCAAACAAGTTGCAAAATACAAATACCTAAGTTTGAAAAAATGAGGAAACTTAACTGCTGTCGAGGTTTAAAGTTACAAGTTCGCATGCGCATGGTACGATATTACGTTCTACCTGGTTCTCTTGTACGAAGTAGAAGCATGAACTCTCACCCAAGCAACAACTGAAAAGATAGACGCATTTGAATGTGGACTTATAGAAAAATACTTAAAACGTCTTGCGTTGGAAGAATAAAAATGAGACCTACAAAAAATGGGGAAGGAACTAGAAGCCGTTAATACAATCAAGAAGAGAAAAATAGAATGTTTAGGTCATGTCATACGAAATATAAAATATCAATTCTTATAACTAATGATCAATGATAAAGTACATGTAAAGAGAAGTGAGAAAAAGGATATCTTAAATTGGCTCAAAAATCTACGTGTGTGGTTTGGAAAAAGCACGGGCGGCTATATCTAAAGTGAAAATAACAAATCTTCGTTAGAAAACACGCCAGAAGAAGAAGAAGATAATGTTTTCAAAATGCCGATAGCCTTAAGGCTTGTGTTTAGTCAGTAAAATTTCCTGGATGAAATTTTTGAATACGCCTACGAAATAGGCAACCAGGGTAGCGGCAGCAAATGGTCATTTGAAAGTACACTGAACTATTATATTTTAGATACTTAAAATGCTATTACTTTATACTCTGTTATGTCCGTTAAGTCTTACAAATTTGTAATTAATGTTTTTTCACCTTACCAGATTTGTTATCGTTTAGTGTGTTGCCTACCTTCATCATTTTTTGCGATTATGACTGAGGTTTTTTTTGCTTTATATTACAAATTACTCTTTTCTAAAACAATTTAAAAATAGGTCGATACGTTTATGGTTTCCTAACAATTCAAATTATATTGTTAAAACGAGAATTACGTAAAAAATATGTTTATGTGATGTTTATAGCATAAACCCCAGCTTTTATATTAACCGCTATAAAATATGTACTTCTTCAAATATCAATTTTTTAGTCATTTATCATATATTTCAAAAGGTCATTGTATACATCCAACATGCGAACCAGTTTTCTACTGTTACTATAGTCTTGTAATTTGTAATTTAAAATCACCTATATTGTAACTTTACCCTGCTGCTAAAATCAAGCCTTAAAAACTAATACTAATAGTCTCCGCTTATAGCGTCACGGCGCCATTGGGAGAGTAGCAGGTACAGATGCTACTTTTGATGGGACCGATCGGCATAAAGAGGAAAGCAGTTTAACAAGAACTACGCTTCAACCGCCTATTATTACCCCAAGATGTTACCCCCAGATACTCATTTTAAGGCTGATTCAAGCTAGAGACCGCAATTCCTTTAGAAAAACCACCTAGATATTATTACTGTTGCCGGGAATCGAACATGGGACATTTTGCATAGCAACTCGCGGCTGTACCCACTAGGATACGCGATCTCTTAGATTTTAAACTACCCACTTTTAATTACCTATACAGGGTGTTTGTAAATGACTGAGGATTGAGATGTAGGCAACTTATTATACTCATCCCCACTCAATACACCTTACATCAGAACTAGAGTCTCCAGTGGCGTACACAGATAAATTACAAACATTATTCAAATAATTATCGATATGAAAATAAAATACAAAAAAGTCCATTTATCCATCTTATAATAATTTTATAAACCGGAAAAGAATATAAAGTACAACAATTATTATTTGTAAAAAATTTTGTTCAACAACAATTAAGAACAGTTTGCTAATTTAATTTAATCCGCAAATCATCATTTAAAGTATTATTAAACCATTGACAATAGTCTATTCTGCGCCCATAATCAATTTCGTGAAGGTGCTGTACAACGGAAACTCTATACGGATGCATATTAAGTCTTCGCTTTAATACCTTCCGGCAACTTGACACTGACACTACTACAAGTAAACAAATTTCTTAGTATCAAAATAAGACGTTTATAATGTAAAACAAACCTGCTTGAGCTGACAGTTTTCTTAAGGATTTGTTCGGGCTTCGAATTATGCGTTGCTCTATATTGGCAACAACTTCGTCAGTTAAAATGCTGGGCCTTCCAGAGCTTTTGCTCTTACAGATGCAATGTTTTTCTTCAAAGCGTTTAACTATTCTGTTCTTGTGGTTCGAAAACACCTTCTCCGAAACAATCATTTCAGGGAAAGCTTCGTTAAACTGTTCCACGCACGACTGAAACGAATACACGCAGGTGCCATTCTCGGTTACAGAACCACTTCGAAAATGTGCCATTAGAATAAGGGCGTCGTGTTGCTGGTTAAACGCCATTCCAATAAATTATAAACTAAAATGTAAATACAAAATTAACCTATAAAATATGTCGCAATGTTTTGTTTTCAATAACTTACCTGTAAGGATAATGATAGCTATTAAGTTCTGAAAAGAACTGATTTTATGGAAAATGCTAGCAGTATACAACGTTAAACGCAAGAAAACAAGGGGAAAAAAAATAAATTCGCGACGAACGGCTATGGGCAAAAATGTCAGATTACTAGTGACAAATCCATAGGGGGAAACATAAAATCAGTAAATTCCTAACTTTCATTTTAAATGTTCCCGCCTTTTCCTCAGTCATTTAAAAACACCCTGTATAATAATTGGTGAAGTGGTCCGTAGAGTGCCTTGCTAGTCTCAAAATGTTTGATCAAGAATGAAGGTTTCTTTGAATAAAACTTCACACGAAAGAGTTTTAGTGTATTAATGAACGAATGAAGTCTTTATTTCAATATTCTTCTACCAACGCCTGAAGCGATCTACAAGTTACACAGACGTTTTCAGCAAATGAATCTGTAATTAACTACCACATAATAGGTAGGTTATCGTTGAAAGAGGAAAAATAATGTTATGGGTAATTAATACCTACTTAATCGACGTAAATCTTTAAAAAAATAACTGCTAATACTGTTACTATTTGCAATCTGTATTAACTACGGTACGCAACATTTATAGATGTTAGAGACTCACATGGAATCGCATGCGAGTTAGGCTCTAGTGAGAATAACTAATAGATAAATTAGGGCAGCTGTGTTTGTTAAATAGTAAATCCATGTTGCAGATTTAGTGGCTGAAATTTCAGCTGAAATCAGTTTTTGAATATTCGCACTATAGTCTAGTCTAGAAAATGTATTGCGATTAACAGCAATAAAGTATTAGTTCACAATTTGTGACGTTCGGATGCTTTTATTGAACGCACTCTGTATGCGCGACGTTAATTTATCTTTCTGCAAACACAGCATTAACCCGAGCACACGTTTAAGTGCGGAAAAAAGACAGAAGCCAGGTACTTGCTCTCGACGTGAGTGTTACGCAGATTTAAAAATTAATCCTGATCGTCCGAATCAGTGTAATTTACGAATAGGTAAGATGTTGCTTTCTACGGTAGCATTCACGGTAAGTCCGGGGAATATCTGGTTTTACAAAAATTCCGAAAAGATCGCTTAAAGTACCGATTTGGAAAATTTCGTCGTATGACGCAATGTTGAAAAATCTGCCAAAAGCAAGTGGTTTCGGCAGGGACTGCCTCAAACTATACACCCCCCTGAAGGGCCAATTTTTCATGGAAAAGATAAATTTTGAAAACCTTTGTTAGCCACGCTTCAGCTGTTCCATTTAGTTTACCGAGAGAGAGGCCGCCTGAAACACACATTATGACATTTTCTGTAACTAGTATATATTTAGCATGTTTTATTCAATGAACTTTACCGATATAAGAAAACAATGCGTGTACAAGGCCTTCCTGCAGTATCTTTTTTAAAGTATTATTTGTTTAGCTTTATTTATTTTGGGGTTCACCTGTGCGTGAGCCCTTGTTTAATATTAAGATTGATCGTTTTAAACTGTGTTTTTCTAAATAATGTTTATCTTTGTTTGTTGATAAATTGTAATCATTTTCCGTGTATTAAACATCTTATTAAACTCAACTCTTATTTTATTTTGATCTTTGTTAAAAGTAATGTGAAGATTTCTGTAAGAGCAGCTGAGAGTGATTGTTGCACCACTTTGATTACGGGGCTAGTAAATTCACATTTTTGTTAGGAACAATTGCATGAAAGGGTAAGTTCCATCATGCTCAACCTTCGGATTGTCCGTTCAAAATAACGTAGAGCAGTGCCGGATCTAGTGATATTCCCGTTAGCCCCCTCACTTACTGCCACTTTATCCCGAATTTGAGCGCGGTACATTTTACAAAATGTGACTAACTTTACACGAATCTTCCTCTTTCCAAAATATTCATTCTAAATTTTGTCTAATAGGTTCTTAAGTTTCATTCAACTGCGATCATTTGGCAATGTCTTTCCTCAATTTCACAAACTCTTTCGCCATATCCGCGTTTCGATAGACTGGTGGACGTTTAGTTCTGACTTAATTTTAAACATTCTGACGTCCATTGTTGAAACATTTAAACCATTCAAACACTAGTATACAATTTTAAACGTTTGTTAAATTTGTATTTGTGTTTCCTCTACTGTAAAGCAAAATATAAAATTCCGTCGTTGCTCCAAGACGACATAACCCTAATTTACCACTTTTAACATATAAGTTTGTACTACCGTTACTGTGGCGCAATTAGCCTATAGTTTGTTTAAATTTAATTGATTTTTACCATGTAAAATGTCATTTTGCTACTAGTTATTTAATACTTTTCCATATTCAACCACATTCCCATAAGAATGCATCTGATTGTAAAGATTTTCGATATTGTGATTCTAACAGAAACACATGTTTCGAATCTATAGAAACCCAAAACAAATGGTGTTTACACAGTTTCGGTTTATGTTTCTAATAATTAAAAATAATAGATGTTCATGGAGTTATTTGTGTGACGTGATGGGAAACGTGTACAATTTTTATTCAAATTAAATACGCGAATAAAATATGTAAATAATATGCTTCCGGACTACAGTTTGGGACATTATATAGAGGCACGATAATTTTCTATTTAAAAATGGCCAAACAAGGAAATGATACACATTTTGTAACAATCGTGCGTGCCGAAGACCTATTTCACTGCGATCTTGTGTAGAGTGGATTTGTACTAAAATGGAAAATAAACACTGAAGCGCAGATCGTTCTTTATATATATATCGAAACAACATCTTGTATTTTAAACAGAGATTTCTCCAACCGCATGGAATGGCAAACAACTATATCTAAATTATTTTGTTGTATTGTTTTATTTTCGCAGGTTTACCGGCATACAACATATCAACGAACATATTATACCGGCCTCCGTATTTAAGTTGTAAGCAATATAGGGTTATTCAGAAGGAAGTTACATTTTGAGGTTGCCGTAACTCTTTTAAAACACGTGAATAATCAAATGAAAAACCCATTTGTATCCGTAAAGCAATGAAGTTTGTTCATCGATAGCTTCTTTAAATTTTTTGGATATCATGGTGATAAGTATGTTCATAATCTCTAAAAAGTCATTTTGGTGGATCCTGAATTTTTAAATAACACAATTTCATGTGCTGTAAAATGGTTTGAACTTTACAAGTTAGAATCAGTATTATTCAGTGTTATTATGAATGCCCAAGAAATATAAAAACTGGTCTACGAAAATTCAGAGCAACAAGTAACTTAAGGGTTGCCCATGCAGCTTACAATCTTACAGAAAGTAAATAGCAAAATTCGGAAAAAGTGGTTGTGCTACCGATGAAAAAGAATCTGGAGGCCTAAAGTAGATAATGGTGTTAATGTTGCTGAACTTTCAGAACAGACTAAAGAAGTAGACGAAAATAACAGCTACGGAATATGTAGCTAATCAAATTGCCAAACGTCTCGAGATGACTTACATAACGATTTGGTGAATTCTTAGAAGAACCCTAAGAATGTATACATATAAAATGCAAGTATTATTTCAAATTAGAAAAAAAAACAATTAGATATGATTTCATTCTTCAGGTCTATGCAGAAATTCAAATAAATTGACAGTGGTTGGATAACATTTATAGACCGATGCAACATATTTTCAACTGAATGGTGGCGTTAATACTCATAACTGTAGGATTTGGTCAAAAAAGCATCCCCATAAGAATATTCAGCTAGAGCTGCATGATTTGAAGGTTACCGTGTGGTGTGGCTTCACAACACAACAAATAACAGTTACGTTCAGTATGTAAAACGATACAAGACGTCTGTACACAGAACGAAGTACCATCGGAATGGATCACAACCCTGCAAATCCCCCTACCAAAAGTTAAAACCCGAAAACCACGACAGATTACAGAAAAATCACCCTCTGCAGTGTAGGATATAAAATCTAAGCACAATACCTGCTGCGAGCACTGGATGAGACAACCCCAGAAATACCATCGCCATGATTAGAAATAAATATCAGCAAATGTGAAGTAATGGTAAGATCCCCAGACAAAGTAAGAATCAGAGGAGCAGCCGTTGACACACTGGAAATTGGGAACCGGGAACTAAAACAAACACACAAACTGAAATACTTAGGGGTTTACCTACCAGACCCATTGGCACAACTGGAGATAGTCAACCAAAGAATAGCCAAAGCTCACCAAGCCACCCACATGATTCTCCCGCTCCTCCAGCAACACAACCTACCAACCGGAATAACGAAGATCATATACACATCCATTATAGCCACAACTGCTTTATACGGATTGAAAATCACCGCGATCACAAAAGCCAACAAAATGGCGCTGCGAAAGATGGAGAAGAAAATACTCACACTCTTTCAACTAACCATAGGGGAAACAGACGCTCCAACGGCACACGAAATTCTAGAAGGGAAAACAATAACGAGCCGCCTCAGCACATCCAGGCTCAAATACTGGGCACATATCCTACGACGACCTGCCACCCACAGCAAGCATATGCCATGCAAGCTGCAGAAAAGAAGATCGGAAGACCATGCTACACGTGGAAGACATCACTGGAGCGGGACATCCAGAACACCGGCATACCGAAACAGACATGGGAGAAATGGGCCCGGCGAAAAAAGGATATCCGAAGAGAGGCCAGAAGAATCTACGAACTCGTGGAAGAATCCGATCAAGAAACGACCGACGACGAACAGCCCAACGGAGACGAAGAAGAAGACAGAGAGTGAGGACGGGGAGCACAATGGAGCAGAACCGCAAAAACTACCAGGGGGAAAGAAAAAGTTGGATAGCTAGCCCTCCACTGCAGTGGGGAAGGTTAGGGAAAAGCAGAACGTTCAATTCCGAAGCAAACGGCCAACTACATGAAAACCGACAGGAAAGCAGGGCGGTAACTCTCCAGTAGCTTTTTTTTTTTTTTTTTTTACACATTCATCCTCCCGTTCCCCCCCC